>JASSUY010030835.1:0-11922 GCA_032466535.1 Forpus xanthops | reverse complement strand
CTGTGGCTGCCCCATCCCTGGCAGTGTTCAAGGCCAGGTTGGACACAGGGGCTTGGAGCAAGCTGCTCCAGTGTAAAGTGTCCCTGTCCGTGGCAGGGGATGGAGCTGGAGGAGCTTTAAGGTCCCTTCCAACACAAACCATTCCCTGGTTCCTGTGCCTTCAGCCACTTTCTCAGAAGTCCCTGGGCTCTCCCAGCTGATGTGCCCATGCTGAAATAAGCCTGGAGCGAAGATCCCCATGGAATTGCTATTTTGGAAAGGAGATACAGCCTCATGCTCCATTCTGTGGAGGAGTTTCCAAACCCAGGGAATTAGGATGGGATTTCATCAGAAGCGGATTATCCCATTTCTCTCTTCTCTGAGCACATTTCTCCCTCTGAAGCAGCGCATGACAAGCAAGGCAGCAGCGGGGCATCTCCCATGTGTACCAGAGGGGACCAAGCATGGTTCTGGATGGTTCTGTGTGTTCCCAGTGCAGCTGGAGCAGGAGCAGGGATGTGAGGAGCAGGATGGCAGGGGAGCAGCCGGCTGCGGTGCTGAAGGGGCAGCACAAAGCACTGTTAGAACAGCAGGGGCTTGCGCTGGCGACGGCTGCAAATGGAGATGGAAAGGGCTGGAGAGGAAAAGGCACAGCACAGCTGGTCCCCTTCGGCTTTGATCTGGAAAGCACAGGGGTGTTGGCCACAGAGCAGGAGGGAGGGAGAAGGGGGGGATATGACTCATAAAAATATTGGTGTTTCCATGAGGATGCAGTTACCTGAGGACAGGAAGGAGGAGGGAACATCCCTGGAAGGGAAGAGTCCCACTTGTGCAGGAATCACCAGCCCACTGAGGAGCACAAAGCTGTTTGCTTTGGAGCCCGGCGGGTTGGTTATTTGCTGTGAGTTGGTGGTTATGTGCAGAGCAGAAGGTGGTTTGTGTGCTTGTGGCTTCAGGGCAAAGAAAATGAGAAGGAGGGGGAAAGAACCAGGAAGAGCTGGTTTTTCCTGGGAGGTGTGTTTGGGAAAGGGAGATCTGCTGCCCTTTGCTGGCTGAGGGAGCAGGTAAGGGGGATAATCAGCAAACCCTGGGATCTTCATCTGGAGGCTCTGGCCATGTGGGAGGGCTGAGGTTTCACCTTCGTGGGCTTTGTGCTTTACTCCCAAGCATGTAGATTTGCTCCGCATACTCATCTCTTCCCATTGCAAGCACAGGAGGACAGAAGGATGGGAGGACATGGCCAACACTGCCCTGCACCAAAGCACGCTCAAACTTTCTCTCATTGCTTCTCTATGAGCCTTTGGGGGACTCCAGCCTTCCCTACAGCATAGGACCAGCTCTGATTCTCATCCTGGAGGCAAAAATCACTGCAGAGAACACTCTCTCCCACTCCAAAGGTCCTGCCATCACCCTTAAGCACCGCACCACGCACCGTCCCATCACAGTGGATGTCAAATCTCTCCTCCCAGCTAAAAGCTGCTCCACCAGCACCTTTTGTACTGAACCACGGAGCCTTTAAAACGTGAAACAAGGAAATGTAGGACGCTGCACAAAGCTGACCCACCGGGGACCGGATGGGGGGGGAAAACCCGCATGGAGGAGGGCTTGACACACAAAAATTGTTTTGTTAACAAAGCATCATTGTTCTCCTCTGAATCGGTTGGACTGGAGTGGTAGAAACACCCCATCTGGAGACAGATGGAGAGTTCTCCTGCCTAAAGAGACGGTGGGAGGAGGGTCGGCTGACAGCCCTGCAGATAGCATTGTCTGCTGCTACCTTGGCAATGGAGAGGAGAAAGGGCTGGTGGCAGATTAGGCGTCCCCTTTACAAGCCACCCGGTTCCTTCTGGGCCCTGTGCCTGGAGGGAGGTGTGCGCTCAGGATGGCAGCTTGCACCCCGGTGTAATCGCCCCTCTCTTCCTATGGGGCAGGTTGGCTCATGGACCAGTGAGGTCTATGGGGAGGTATGAGCAAGCACATCCCCATTACAAGGTGATTTCGCAGAGAGATGGTCCCGTACCACTTTGCGTGCTGTGTCGGGGCTTTGTGGGTTGGAAGCAGTGTCCCAAAGGCTTGCCATAGGTTTTGCCACTAACTTCCATAAGAGCAGGGTTTGGGATGAGAGGAAGCCAGCACAGTCAGAGCTACAGGGAATGAAAGCAACAGCGCCACAATAGTCAGGGACGGGTGACCCGGCAGATCTGCAGGATACTTGAGGACCAGCACTTGGAATTCCCTTGGTTGGGAATGAGTGGGGGAAAACCTATGCCTATGCTTGAATGCCTGGGGCCTCTTAGCTCCAGCCCACACTGAACGTGAGCTGCTTGATGGCAGCAGGCTCTGCTGGCACGGGGTCTGCTCTGCTCACCAACAGCCCCTGCTCCCTCTGCTGCCTTCCGTGCCTGATGGGAAACTCTAGGGTGGGTTTTGCTCCTACCAGAGCTTTGAGGGATGGTATCCTGCCCACCCTTTCTGAATCCCTGATTACTTGCTAATTGCTTGACACACTCTACTTGCGATGCAGGAGACAGGCTCACGTCATCCTCTGTGGTTTGCCAGGGGAGAGTGTGAACCTCTTTGACTTGCCTTGAAAGAGATGATGAAAAAGAATAGAGCTCGATATGATTAATGTGGAAACTTCAGTCTGGTTCCCCGCGTTGGCATCCGGGCCTCCGTTGTCTTCTGGGGGGCATCTGGGAGCTGTTGGTGGCCTGGGGGCTCCTCTGTAAGGTCTCTCCATAATTCCCAGCCGTTGGAGACATTCCGGGTCTGTGCAGCAGTCACGGAAGGATTCAGGTGGTTGCCCCGAGGCACTGCTGAGATAATACCTCAAGGGCTCCTATTCAAACCCACTGGGGCCTTTACAGTCGCATGGTGGAAACCTATTCAGATGCACCATGGCTTTCCAGTGAGGCAGATGAACAGGCCAGCTCCATGCAGCGGGGAGCAGGGCACCAGCACCACTCAGATGCAGCCCTGCCAAAAGGATGGAAGTAATAAAGGTAAAGGTAGCTCTGGGTTTTGAGCCTTGCAGCTGCAGATGCAGTGTCATGGCCAGGGCAAGGAGCACCCTGCTGATGTGCCTGTGAGCTTAAATACTGTCTTCCCTACCTGGCTCACTAGGTTTAGCTTCTACATCACCCATTCTGGGGCAGATCCTGCCTGGTCGAGGCAGTGCTGAGGTTGCCCAAAGGGATGTGGCATGGGGGTGAAAGGAAGGTATGTGCGGTTCAATGCATGGTGTTCCAAAGGGTTTGCATCCATCATGGCACCGCAGGTGACTTTGAGGTGAAGTGTGGCCTCAGAGCAAAGTGAAGGGGCACTGAGCACTTACGATGGAGTAAATCACGTCAGATCTATGTGCCTGAGCTCTTGTGCGAGGTGTCATGATTGTCGCAGAGGGAAGGGAGCTGGGCTTTGGAGAAGCAGGGTGCTTGGGGCATCCAGCTCCTACTTCTGCAGCCATTTGCCTGCCCTGGGCTGCTGGGAACACCATCCCCACAGCCTGCCCTGGAAAAGCATCATTCTGCTGTCTGTGATTTCAGGCATGCTGGCAGGAGGGAGGAGGTGAGGCAGAGCGGGCTCAGCTCTTGCCAACCACACCGTACCCTTGATGTGGCTGTTGATGCCCAGAGCCCACCACGGGCTCTGGAAGGAGGAGACAGGACCTAAATCGCTGGTGATGCAGCAAAGCATCCGTAAGCACTGACACACACACAGCAGCAGGTCAGGGCGCTGTTTGCTTTGCCCTACTGCTTGCAAATCAAAGTACTTCCCTGGAGACCCATTCCACCCACCGCCTGCCCCGCTCCATCCCCATCCCGGCTATCCCAGCATCACACACACGGCGTGAAATCTTCCACCCTGTGCAGAAAGGGAGAGAAATCAGCATCAGATCTCTCCTGGGGGGAGCGGAGGGGATGAATTCACCTTGCTGAGAGGCTGGAATGAAGCCGAGTGGATGAATCTGCTGTCGCTCATCACCGGTGTAGCAGCGCCCGGGGAGGTCGGATGCTTTCGGGTGCTGATGTGCTCTGCTCCTCTCTCTGCTTCCCGCACCGGGCTCTGTGAATCAGCATTTCTGCACTCGAAAGCAGACAGGAGGGGCGAGAGGAGCCTGGAGGGGAGGAGGATGGAAGGGGGGGGGAACCTCGTTAAAAAGGAGCAGCCTGTTTGCTGGGGGTGGTCTCATGCCGCGGATCCGCAATCTGCTCCCTCTGGGTTCTTCCTCATTACCACCATCCACCCCTCGCGCGCGGCGGTGGGGAGGTAAACAAGCATGGGGAGGTGATGCTTCCCCTTCTCCCTCCCTCCATCCCTTCCCACCCCTCAGTGACAGGGGAATGTGATGAGCTGGCACTGGGAAGAAGGCATGAAAGCCAATGTGATCCGGCTGCAGCTCCCAAGCCGGGAACCTGGGGAGATCCAGTTACAGCAACGGGGGTTAGAACAAAAGAGGTTTGCCTCCGGGATCAATTCCTCTCCCATTTTCCAGGCTGTGCACGTGCACGGATGGAGCATCCTCTGTCTCCGGCTCTTAGAGCCGCTGGCTCTGCAGGTCCATTGAGCACCAGACACAGGTTCTTTCCATAGAGCTCCACAATGCTTCCTTTCTCCCAAAACAAGGAGAACAGAGGGATCCCCTGGGACAAGCCTGGAAATAGCAAGGCCAAGCTTTGCAGTGCTTGGAAACCGTGTTGGTGGTTGTTGGAGTTCCAGCCTTTCTGCTACCATGGGCTGACCCATAGGTCTGGGACCAAGATGCTTGTGGTCCCCATGGATCGTTCCCTGTTCCCCAGGTGTTTCGAGGTGACATCTCCGCCCTCCATCACAAGGGAGCAAGAACCTAACCCCCCAAAAGCCTTTCCTATAAACTTATGACTGTGCCAACACCTTGTTAACCGAGATGCTTTTAACCCACAGCTGTAATAAGGCTGAGGGTGCAGTGAGTGCTTCACACATGGCACAAGGCTTGGGATGCTTGGATACGCTATTTGGGAAGGGATTGGGCTTCTTTGGGGTTAATTTTGCCGTATTGCCTTCTCCCAGTTGCTGCTGGGGATGAGCTGTGGAGAGCGCAGATGTGCATCCCGAGCGTACCGCAATGAGGTTCCTGATTTAAGGACTGTGATTAACCTCTTCCCGGCAGTTGCTAACCAGGTGCAGCATTGGAACGGGAAGGGGAGGAATCTCAGTGAGAACAGCCAGTTTTCCTCCATCACCTGGAGAGATGCATGCCGGTGCCATTTTCTGCTTGGAAATCAGGCAGGATTTGGGAGCTATAAAGGGTGCATGGACACCCCTTTTGTATCATCATTACCCTGGAGCTGCTTTCCAGAGCCCATCTCCCCCTTTCCAGCTTGGAATCCTTCAAACAAGGCATTGATGCAGTGTGAATCCGGTGCAAAGCGTGCCGCTGTGTGGGATGATGGGCTGTGGAGCGTGCCCCACTCGGGAATGTGGATGAAGGGATGCTAATGAGAAATGAGGTGGAAAATCACCCTGGATTTCCTGCCTTTGTCTCATGAGTCTGAGCTGGAAGAGCAGCATCCCTTGTGCAAAAAGCGCTGTGGTATCTCCTAGCCATTCCTGCCATGTGTGTGGCCATGCACGTGGATGTGACCAGTCCAGGTTTCCATGGGACTTTGCTCTTTGGAAAGCTGGGTATCAGGAAAGAAAAGTGGTTTTCCACGGTTAGCAAGAAAAGGGGGAGCTATTGCGGCTTGTGTTTAAACCAGGGTTAAACCAGGAGATGCCAAACCTGCTCAGTTGAGGAGATCTATGGAAATCAGGGCTCCTCCAGGACTGTCATTGGCTCCCAGGTCTGGTTTCCATGTGTGACACAAGTGCTGTATCATAGAACCCCAAACTGGTTTGCCTTGAAGGGACCATCCATCTCCAACCCCTGCCATGTGCAGGGACACCTTCCACTAGAGCAGCTTGCTCCAAGCCCCTGGGTCCAACCTGGCCTCACCCCAAACACTGCTCTGGCATCAGGGTTGGTTTTAGATCAGCTTCAAAGGTGCCCACTTGTGGCACTGTGATGCATTGTGTGTGCATGGCCTGCTCCTTGGCTTTTGGAGCACTGGGCTCTTACCGCTGTTGCAGCCACTGTCTGGCTGGTTTTGGGATTCCCCCGTCGTACCTCTTCCCATTTGCGTGTCCCCATCTCTTAACTGCAGCCAAATCCCTCTATTTCCCCCCAAAAGAGGAGGCTGCAGGGTGTATTTCACACTGGAGCATCCCTAGGCAAGGAATAACAGTCGCTGTGCTCTAGATACTTGGTGGAGTCAAAAGTTGTTGTATCCCTTGGGGGAATAACAGGGAGAGAACGGGAAGGGGACCAGGAAATAGGGGAGCCCCCAAAGCGAGCAGAAGATGGGCTTGGGAAACATGAAAAGACAGGAAAATGTATTAAAACCAATTAAAAGCTGCTCCAACCAAGGATTACAACTGAAACCAAAGCCTTGGGGAGGGAGGAAATGAATTGATTGCTATTTTATTGCTTAATATTGGGTTTTTTTTTTTTGCTACAGCTACGATATGTTAAATGCAAATAAAGGAGGGGGGGGGAGATGGAGGACAAGTGAGTGGGATGTGGGTTTTGCATCGCTCGCTGCGTTACTGGCAGGTCTTTTGTAACATCTGTTCAATATAAAGCAAGCATCATTTCCATCGCTCGTCGCCTGAGATGGCTCCTGCAAAAACAACTCCAACCTGTCCAGGAATTTGCCTTGGAAGTTGCGCTCCCCTCTCCTCACGCCTCCTCTTCTCCAGGGGAGATTTCCTTCCTGGACTTCCCAGGGGCTCCATTAGCCCCACATTAAAGCCTTTTTTAGTTTGCTCTCAAACTCTCCATCAGAGTAAAAGGAATTCTAATAAACCACTGGGAAGACTCTGCTATTCACTCTTTCCATGGAAACACGGCGCTGCCTCGGAGCAGAGCTCCTCTCCACGGAGCTTGGGTCATGGCAGGAGGAGACCAAGGAGAGATGGAGAGATGGTTTCCATTATAAGAGACCTTTTGAGAGGAATAATCACTGCTCTTCCATTGAGGAAAGCCTTGGAGATGACAGGGGCCTCAGTGTGCTGTTGGAGCAGGGCTGGACTCTGAGGAGGTAGCGATGGGAAGTGGTGATGTGCTGGGCATGGAGAAACTCATTAAACCAGCTGATTAGTGGGAATCAAGTCACCCAAGACCAATTCCCTCCTCTCAATGGAAGGGATGGGTCCAGGAGGGGTGAGGGTGATCTGTTGGACCTGATGCTGCAGGCAGAGGTTACATAGGGGATTTGAGGCTGAGGACATGGGGACAGGGTTTCAGGAGGACATGGGTGGCTCCTTATCCAGAGCAGGACATCAGGCCAGGCCAATACATTCCTCAAAGCCATGTTTGCTTTGGGAGGGTGTTTCTGGCTGTTCCTGTATCCTTGTCCAAGGAGGTCAGTGCAATGCCCCCCTACCTAAAGCGAGTGAGTATCATTAATTCCTCTCCTCGCAGGCACAGTTGTCCTGAGTGTTGCTGCTGCAAGATGAAGGATTTATATATATATATATATATTTTAAGCGTGAGGAAGCTCGTTAGAAATAGCCCAAAGGGCAGAGTTAGGAAATGAAAATCCATCGGATCCTCTTGGAGCCGATGCGCGGAGCTTGATGAGAGCTGAGGCAGGACTGCCTGCTTCCTGCCTGCGAGAAGCCACGGGTGTGGGGTGTGTGGCACTGGGTGTGAGGGGATGAGAGCGATCCATTGGGAAAATCAACCAGGAAGAGGGGTGAGAGGAAGGGGAATGAGGAGGAGCTGGCTCAGAGCATCCCATGTGGGTACTGGGGAGGCCCCAGGGACCCCAGGCCAGTGGAGCGTGGCAAGAGCAGGCAGAAGGGGATGCTGGTGGGGCAAAGCTCATTCTTCTCATCACTGAGGATGGTTCCTTATCATTGTAGGTCACAGTGGTGAGACCCCGAGGAGCATCTTTGCTTTAGCAGCTCCAGAAGTGCAATGAGTCATTATTTGGTATATACCTGGGGCAGGAGGTGCGGGTTGGGGTACTTCCAGGGAAGCTTCTGACTTTGTTTGGCAAGTTGAGCCCTGCTCGTGCAATGGGGAAGATGGGAAGAGGCTTTTTGATGCTGGTTGTGATGGGTTTGTGGTAGTGAGATCTGCTCCGTGGAGGTAGGCAGTGAATACAAGGGGCATGGGGATGTATCAGCACCCATGGTAGGGGCTGTGCGCCACTCATGGGGATGCTCCAGAGCCAGATGTCATCAAGAGGATGGAAACTTTCCCATCCGCATAACTGCTCATCAGCATCTTCTTCAGGCTCAGAGGCTTTAATGAGTAAAGTTAATTACTGTCATAGGTGATGGTCTCCCACCCAGCCAGTGGTTGGGTTGAGATAGACACAGCTGTGTTATGTAAATGGAGGTGATGTGGGTGCTGGCACCTCAGAGGTACCGAGGAGTCATGAAATCAGCCTTTGTGAACCCATAAATTGCAGTCACAGACTATAAATGGCTGGAAAAATCACAGCGTTTAATAAATAAAGTGTTTGGCAGTGATTTAATTTGCATGTGGGGCTCTCTAGGGTTTGTGGTTTCAACATTGCTCCTCCACGGTGAGGTCAGGGTTCAAGGAGAGGAAAGCTGAGGGTCTCCTGAAATCACAGCACTCCCAGAGGTGGGAATTTCTGACATTCCAATCTGGATGGACCAGATTGATGGATTTATGGAATTGCTGTGTGAATCTAACAAACCCTGTGGGCTTTTTTCAGTCCTGTAGGAGATGATGCCCATTGGGTGTATGTCCCACCTTGGCAGTCATGGTGCCAAGTGGTGAAAGAGCTCTTCCCTATGAAGGGTGGGGGGGGAATCAGTGGTTATAGGGGATAAATACGGGGTCCCTGGAGAGCTATGAGGTCCCGGCTCAGTTTGCCATCCTACAGAGAGACACGTGTGAAGTCAGAGTGTGTTGTGGTGTATTAAACTATAAACAGCCAGGCAATGGGGAGAAAAGGGATGGGGGAAAGAAGAGCTGAGAGCTTTGCTTTGGCAGATGCCGGTTCCCCTTACGAGGTTGGGTCTGTTTTGCAGCTCGATGCTTCCTATCTCAAGTAATTAACAGGGAAAAGAGAGGGCCTGGTTATCCATCCTTCAAGAGCAAGGGGTTGAATTGAAAGGCAGCGCCTTGGAAGTGGATCAAATAGCTCTCCAGCCCCCCGCGTACGGCTCGGGAACTTGCCGCCGTGCTGCGTTATCAAGGTGAACAGCTTTAGTTCAATTAAAGAGCGGCTCAGAGCAGCGGCGTGGGAGGAGGCAGGGATGGGCGTTTGCACCCTCCGGGCAGGAGCTGGTGCGCAGGGAACCGCACGGCAGCGGCTCCGGTTTGAGCCAGGGCGACCAAAGCGATGCTTCCCCTTTGCGAAGGGACCACCTCCTTTATCTTCGCCTCTGCGCCGGGTTTGAGCCGTGGAAAAGCAGTGTGTGGGGAGGGATTGCTCTTTGTTATCGTCTCTATTCCCCCCCCCCCCCAATTGCTTCTGAAATAATCCCCCCATTCCCAGCGATGAGCTTCCATCACCGCGCACCTACATGCCTGCAGATGCACGGTGCTGGGAAGCCTGTATTTTCCCTGCCGGTTCCTGCCTGGGTTGCAGCTGGCTATGGCACACAGAGAGAGAAAGCTGCAGGTGTGATTTGTTCATTTGCCTCCACCCCCCCAGCGCTGCCTCCTGCTTGCTTTCCCATCCTCTTTGAGCCCACCTTGCTCATCCCACCCCAGCACATCGCTGTGCGGCGAGACCCGCATCCCACCCGGGATGCAGCGCCGGCGGAGGGCTGGGATGGCTGGGGTTGGCTTCTGTGTGTATATAGAGGGGAAAAGGGGGGGGGGTGTTAATCTGATCCCTTGGAAGAGGGGGGGGAAAAAGCCACAACTATAGAGAAGGCATCAGCCTCCTCCTTCTCCCTCTCCCCCGCTCCAGAGGATTAAGCCTAAGGGAAAAAAAACAGGGGGGGAAAAAAATGTCTGCAGCTTTCTGTTGACCCTGCATGATGGCATTTTTGCGCTCTGTGTGCTGCCTCTGCTGATTGCTATTCCTGGCACAAACACACACACACAGCTCACACACACACACACACACACACACGCGCGAGCTCTAGCACGGCTCACACAGCGAGCCCACTCCAAATAACACACACACTCCCCCCCCAACCATCCCCTCCAACCCCAAAAGCATTGCCCCTTCATCCCTATGGTGTGGATGAGGAGAGCATCCAACACCCGGTGCCGCTCGCCCTCTCCTCCACCCCACTTCTCACCTCGTCCCCAGCTCCAAGCGAGCACTTTCTGTCGGAGCCAGAGCCCTCCACCACTCCTACCGCTGGCATTACATTTTCAGGCTGGATGCTATAGGGCCGTTTCTAATTACCTTATATCCCCTAGTGGTCTATGAATAATGGTTAGTGAAGGAGCTCAGAAGGGCTGCTGAGAAGGGAAAGGAAAAAAAAAAAGCAAGAAAAAAAAGAGGAGAATTGTGCTATTTCTCACATTTTTTTTCCTAAGGATCTAATCTGGCTACTGTGCTCTGGAAGAGGAGGAAAGCGAGCCAGCAGGAGCGATTGGAGAGCGCGAGGACCATCGCAGGTATTGTTGCAAGCTTCATCTTTGTGCCTTTTTTACCCCCCCCTCGCCTTTTTCCCCTTGCTTTTCCTTATGGAAGAAATGATGGGAGGGGGGATGCAGATGGAGCTTTATCCCAGGTTTATTTTCCTCTCTTGCAACTCGTGTGCCGCTGTGATTGAAGGGATGCACGGCGCCGGGAGCGCAGAGTTTGGGAAGGGAGGGGGGTGTTGTACGTATGTGTGTGTGTGTGTGTGTCCTATGGAGGAGGAGGAGGAAGGGGGGGGGGGGAATCGTTTTGCTTTTCTGGAAGTAATAAAGGAATCTGCACCCGGTCCATAAAAACCCTCCTGACTTGCCGATTGATGGGTGTCTGAACAAAGATACAGCTGAGACTTGGAGTATATGTGGAAGGGATGGATCCATCCCGCCTTGTCCTGACTCCTACTTTCCCCAAAGTTAAAATCATAGGCTCAGGGGCAGCTGAAACCCTCCGTAGTGGGAATCTCCCACGGGAAGCGGATTGAATGGAGGAGTTATGGATGTGCACGGGGGTTTCTACTTACAAAAGTTGCGGCGGTCGGGTGCCTGGCTCTCCCTGCCGTTGTCTGCACGTGAGGACGCTGATTTGATGGATGCCCTTTCTGTTCGGTGGCTGCATGGTGGGGAAGGGAGAGCAGAGCTGCATGGAGCTGATACCCCATGGAATCGTTGGGCTCCCACATCTGGCTGTGCCTTTGCAAAGCCCCTCAACTGAGACTTTCGCCTCCCGTTTTTCCCTTTGCTCCCACGCCACATTCCCCCCACCTCCAGCTTCCTAAATCCACATTAATAAACAAACAAACCAGGGAATAACGGGGGGGGGAGTTTGGGGCTTTGCTGCGGGAAAAGGAGGCGAAAAGAGGGTTGGGGGGGGGTCTGTGTGTGCTTTTGTTTTAAATAACGAAAGGGCGATGATTGAAAACATATGAATAGGATGCAATGCGGAGCGGGTGTGTTACGGAGCAGGGGGGAGATGGAAAACTGCTTATACGACAGAAGCAGAGCTTGAATGAGTGTGGTGAGATGAAAGGAGAGGCGTCCGTCCCTCAACCCGGCTGTGGTGGTGGATGGAGGGGGGGGGGGGGGCATTCCCAAAGGCAAAGGAATGCTCTTAGGGAGGGGAAACTCACTGAGGAGGAATAAAACCCAAACCTGGAGTGAAGCATGCGGTTCTATCCCATCCAACTTTGCCTTCTGCGGCGTTAATGGAGCTAATGGCAAGCATGAAATCCAAGGGAAAAAACGCCTGAGTGTGGAGGGGGGGGGTCCCCAACACCCCTGGC
>JASSUY010030834.1:24600-41699 GCA_032466535.1 Forpus xanthops | reverse complement strand
CACACACATATGCACGCAAAAAAAAAAAACCCACATTATGTATATTTGTACCCAAACAGTAGCATCTGGCTGGGATTCACCTCTCTTAATTTTAGCCATTTGAAAGGCATTGCACCTTAGTCTGTCATTCTGATTGTAGTTAGTGAATGAAGTGGCTATCGCCAGGCAGTGATGCCTTTTCTCGCATCTCCTAACACTAAGCATCTGACTTTCAAATAGATGAAACAGCACAGCACAGGTCCCTGAAGGGGAGGATTCTTCCTCCTGTCAACAAGGCTCTCTCTTCTCGTAGTGCCGTGTTGCTACACTATTGCCAGAGTTCTGCATTCAACAGGGATTAATTCATTTGCCTTAGGTAAAACCAAAATGGCGGAAAAAGACTCCCTGTCTCCCCGTCAAATGGAAAGAGCTATTCTTTTTCAACTGATTTCTCTGAAATGAGAAAGTGGTGTTTTAGCCTTCTATAGATGTCCTTAAGTGTACTATATTACAGACCTCCCTGAAAGCTCACTTCATCTGGTCTGTTGTGCAATAACCTCTGGGGCACCATATTTCTGGATATTGTCCCCATCACTCAGCAGTTATTCAATTCACTGAAGCATTTCCAGTTCTAAGAAAACTTTCCTGGATAAGCAAATAAGCCTCTAGCTAATTGAATACATGTGTGAAAAACCTCAGCATTATTTGCATGGGCAAGTTCACTGAGATTTAAAAGTAATCAAATATCTGTTAAAACAAAACAACATTTTAGTTCCCAAACTTTCTTGTGAAGTTCATGTCCCTTTCATCTAGTCACCCATTCTTACTCCTGACCCATGAAAACCAAGAGAGAACACATGCATCATATTTAGAGAAGTAATAACTATTCATGCGTAGCTCTGAAAGAGCAAACAATACTGGTAAAACACCACCATTAGAAGAAAATACCTTCCTATTAATGATGTTGTCAAAATATAAAATAGTTTGAGAAGTTCTGAGCAGCAAACCTGAGGCAGAGTGAACACTTCTCCACGCTGGCTGCTAGAACAGCTGTGGATATAGCTGAAATGTATCACAGCAAAGAGTCTATCTCCTTTGCAATTTCCAGATGCATGTTTAAGGTTCCTTTCATGCTTCCTATTATCTCCCTTGCTTTCCTGTTAACTTTGATGTCGCCTGTGTTCTTAATTTTCACTTTTATCCCAGTGATTGCTGTTTTTCATAGAAGTTCCGGTTACACTGTAGGAAAATTTGTATTCCTACAAATATTCCAAGAAGGTTCCACTCCTAGCATTAATCTTTGATAAAGATATTCACGTGAAACTCAGAAAATTTAAGAGAAAATATCAAGACTAAAAAAAAAAAAAATTTGAAGAATTTTTTGTTGCAAATCCACCATTGACAGTGGAGGAAAGACAGATATTTGAATAAAGAATGGATGAGAATTAATGGTCCAAATTAAATTTTATTGGGCAATTTGACAAACTATGTTTCTTTACCAAGACCCAAGATCAGATATTTTAAGGTTCTAATTCTGAGTTCTAAGAAATATTTGAAACAAATGAAACATAGCCATTTAATTATCTCCTAGAAGTTTTACATTATACAAATATAAATAAAACCAACTGCATTCGTGCTGTCCTTATCTAAGAAGAGCAAATGTCATACTAGTTGTTCTGGGCTTTGGTTTACAAGATTTCAGCGTGATTGTTTATACTGGAAGATTAAAGCAAACATCAAAGAACAACTTTTGTCCCAAAAAGATGACTGAGAAGAAAGAAATCATTCATAAGTCTATAAGGTGTGGGAAGTCTTTAAGTCAAGTTATTGGAAATAACCTTGTGTGCTCCCAGGTCAGAGAAATCTGTGGTGGCTGTGACCAGTCACTATTTGCAGACCTTAGTCCTGCAAATAACTGAACTTGCCATATCAAGAGAATGTGACTTAATGTCCATTCAGCCACATGCCTGAGAGAAAATCAAAAAGGACTTATAAAGGACTCTTCATAAAAGGAAGATAACTTTTTTCCACAAAGATACTATAGCCCTTCCTGCAGAGACATCCCTCTTGAAGGGAGAAAAAAATCAGACAGCCATTAAAAATGAAGGAAACCCAACAAAAAGCAGCTCCAAAGAAGGAGCTTCTCTGCCACAGCACTCTGCAAAAGGAGTGATACAGTGGGAGTGCTGCATCCAGAGTGTAGAGCCAATGCTCCAGCAGGGATCATTCTTAAATCAAGTCAAAGCAAAAATTTGGAAACCAACTGTCAGCCTCTGGGTGAACCTCTTGGTACTTTAAGTCTTGAATTGCATCTTACACAGGGTCTTACACAACTTCATTTTTAGTTTTCATTTTTCATTTTTAGTTTAGCCCAAGTTTTCTATTTTTGTCAGGAATTTATCCACATCCGAACTTGATTTTCCAGAAAAAAGTTGAAGTATATCAACCACAGCTATTGAAAAAAATCTTTCATTTAGAAGTAACTAAAAACCTTTTTTTTTACTTTTTTCAAACGCTATCTTTGCCACTTACCCAATTTCTGAAGACATATAATCTTCCCTCATTTTTTTCAGTCATATGAATGAAAATATGTAAGCTTAAACTTTAAGTGAATTTCTTCCTTTATCCCAGAAGTAATTTTCTCTATATTAAACTGTTGATTACTCAGGCACATCTACTGTAGACGTACATATGTGTTTGCCTACATACATATTTTTTTTGTCTATATTTGTGCATGCATATCTAGTGATGAAATACAATTTTAGGTACGAAATACAACATACCCGATTTTGCCAGAATGAAAACAGAAATTGAAAAAACTTTGATGCTTTGATTTCCTGTTTTTCCACTGGGATTTTTGAACTGTGTTTTATATATTCCTTGCTGATAATCATGATGTAAAACTGTAGCTGTGCTTTTTTTTCTCCTATTGTTTCCAAGTAGAAATTTCATGCCAGATAGAACATGCTCTTCCATGCACATCCCAAAATTATTTTTCCTCTTACTGGAATGCAGTAAGGACCAAGTTGACTTGGGAACCCATGCTATGGGTCTGACCACTTTCGAATAAACCAATTTAATACTGCCTTAGGAGAAAGAGCAATTACACTTCTAATACTTGGAATATTAATGGGTTTTGTTGATGGTTTTAAATCATATGCCCTAAAAATATTTTATAAAACTCAAAACTTCCCCACGAAACTATTTCTTTTGCTGAAAGCAAACTAACCCATTGAAACACAACTTTACTATAATATTTTTTAACATTCTTGTCCATCAGCCATAAACCAATATCCTTTACAAAGAAAAATAATTATGAATAAATATTGTAATCAATCTGCACTGGAATGAGATTGCGTTCCTATTCTTGTGCTAAGTGCGAAGGCACCTTTAATTTCACAGAATTGTTAAGTACATAGCAGTGACAGAATTGACCTTTTGCCAGGACTATTTTCTTCAGTGCATTTGATAGTAAAAAAAAATGGGTGGAAAAAAGAGGAAGTGCACTTAAAAATTAGAGAAACTTAATTATTACAATTCATGAAAGCATAGGTTCCTTGATGTCAGAAGAGGGCTTTTTGGCTGTTCTTAATGTAAAGAAAAAAGGTAGAAAATCTGTCTTCCTCTTCAAAAAGCTCTTAGTTAACTACGCTTGCTCACAGGAAACAGAGACATGAATGACAAAGGGATATCTATTAATTAGTGGAAGAAATACATCTGAAAGAAGAGAGAGGTGAGACTGTCCAGATAGATTTTTTGAACCATTTCCTGAAATTGTAGTCATGTGTATGTAAATTCCACTATCATACTTGCCCTCAGGTATCACACCCTAAATAACATACTCTCCTCAGCTTACTAGATAAGAAGAAATCTTTTCCTCTATTTTTTTTCTGTTTATTGAGATTATTTTAATATATATCAACCACATATAAATTCTAGGTCACATAACACACTAACTAGAACAACTATTATATGCAATACTTCAATTATATGCACTTTTTTACAAGTATGCAGAGTGAATTATACAAGCCCATCTTGGAAAGGTTGGGCCACCAGAAGAACAGCCTCTCATGAATAAATGCATTGGGATCCAGAGCACGAAGTGTTCACATCAGCTGCTTACTTCCCATGGAATGAGGGGAAAGTCAGAAATAAAACACAAGCATCAGTTCGTCAAATGTGATCAGATTACAAGTTGCAAAATGTCTTGCCCAGGTTTGTCAGTTTTAACAAGGACACAGTTAAAGTATTGGAGATGTTAACACTATCCATTTTGATTATTTTGATTCCACTATTCCATCCATATGTGCACAGTGATCGACTAGTGCAACATCACTGTAGTTAGTAGTTCACTTTAAAGTACTTAAAGTAGTTCATTTTCACATGGCTAGCAATCTACCAAGGAGAAAACAAGGAGGACATACAAAGCTAATATCACTACTAAGATGTTTACTAGAGGCAGCAACATACTCTAATGATCAAGAATTACAGCACTGACAGAAACGAAGATACTTTGATAACTGAGGAAGACCTCAAAGCAGATTTTTACATGGCATTCTCATATTTCAGCTGTTTCGGGTATTTCTTTGAACCTGAAGAGCAGTGACATGCTCCCACTGAAGTCACTGACAGACTACCATGCACCCTTGAAATAGCTGGAGAGATCTCAATGGGCTCCAAGCCGAAGGATTAATTATTTGGAGTTTCTAGGCTAAACTTCCTTATGCCCTGATGAAATTTCTGTAAATCTCTAAAGCAGGGCCATACAAAGTCTCAGCTGAATTCCAGGTGACTCTTTATCAGAACATGACCTGGCCTTAGCCATTTTCTGTGTGGCAGCACAGTTTTATATGGCTACTTATATAGAACAGGAATCATTCCATCAGTCACTAATAATCACTGCTTTATAATGTCATATGGAAACATTATCCAATGATATAGCTGAGGCCAGTGCAAACAGCATTAATTGAAGACAAATGACTTTTCATGGGCCAAAGCACTTACAACCCAAATAAATAACATAATAAAAGAGGTGAGAAAGTAAGTTTGATCAATGTTGTCAAGTTCATATTAACTGATGAAGATGGGAACAACAGTAACTTATGCCTGAATGCACACGCAGCCCTCCAGTGGATGTCTGTTAGTGCTCCCCCACACGTTAATCTACGGAGGATATGAGTTGTTACATTTGGATTCCTGCTCTCTGTTAGTACAAGCTCTTGCAACTCACATCACTACTTAAGGAAGTTTGTATCTTAACCTGTCATGTATCAGCAAGAGAGGAGCAGGCAGATAATGTATTGATTACTGAGTGCTAAGAAGGAAAATGGACAAAATTGTTGTCTTGGTTCATAGGATGAACCTTGGCAACTCCCCCTTGAGCATAGTACTTGCTAACTAAAATTCATTACTTTTAAACCATCACATTTGCCTTGACATGTTGCATATAAACAGTGAGGTGACTTGCTAAACCGTGATAACTCTTTCTGTTCCAAATACCTCTTCACAGCCTTCTCACCTAAACAAAGGTGGTGTAAATGTACTAAATTAAAAACAAGGAAACACGTCAATTTTTTTTTGACAGTAATCTAACTCTGTTTTCCTTCCCTACATGCCTGTATGTCACATCTCTTCTGAAAAAAATACCCATTGGTTATATACATCAGAGACAATACCTACCACAAGTGCAATGAGGACATGGACGCACTACCTTCATGTTTAGCTCCTGAGGTTGCAGTGTAGAAGATCCAAGTGCTGATCTGGCAGGCAGTCCGAAGCAAAGCAGGGCAGTAGGTAGGACTGCAGGTAGGAGGCCCAATGCAGATCAGTGACTAAAGCCACAATCCTGAGCTACAGCTTCAAAAAGAAAGAGGGTATAAAATCCTAAGACTTATACCTTGGCTAGGCAGAGAAAAGGGTGACTGTGAGGTGTCCTGTATTTCTTTCCCTTAGCCAACATGCAGCCTAACATCCTACCACCACAGCAATTAAATTGTGCTTCTAAGGCCTCTTTCCCCTAAAAAGATAGCAAAGGTAATGTTGTCGTGCTGGGTTTTTTTTTCAGCTCTCCACAAGCCATTTTTTAACCTTGGATCCAATCTCCAAACCAAGTTAAGCCTGAGCATAGACTACAAGCAAACTCAAATTTCAAAAATTAATAGCACAGAATTAGATTTCGACTCCAAAGTCAGAACTGACAAATGAATGACCTGCTTTTCTATAGTTCATTCTATAACAACTCCCACAGATGTCAGCAAAAACCTTAATTCAGAGTTTGACTTCAGTGCTTCAGAAACCGGGTCACTTGCTCAGGTTCCTAAATATAGGTTTAGAAGAGTAGCTACAGCCTTTGTTTATTTTTTAAATACTCAGACTCAGTGTTCAGAGCAGGTTATTTCTCCAGCTCCTGTGAGAGAATTTCGCCAAACTTAGGCCAGGATGAAAACATATTAAAGAGACATAAAGTCTGGGCACATGCAGAGTCAGGGTTTTAGTCCTTCTCACTGACCACAGATCCCCACACATTTGTAGGAGGCATCTCAGCCTTTTGTTCTAGTGACCCTGTAAATGACCCTGACAGCTCAACAGCCCTTCCTTGGCTACTCTGTACTTCTTCACGCAGTTTTTCCTAGAACACTTAATTAAAGAAATAGTAAGTGCATGGCTAGATGCAAGAAATTTAGGCAAGGATTAAAGTGCCACCATTACATATTAAAAAAGCATGAGTATGCAGAAATTAATTACATGGCTCTGATTGTTTATAATGATATAATGTACACAACTGTAAAAATAAATGGGAAGAGGCAGATATTTCTCTGAGCACTTTTCTTTGATTTGCCTAAAAAAAAGCATATTTGATTTTGTGTTTGTGTCTTATCTGATTTGCTGCCAGAAGATAAAGATATTAACCAAGGAACAACTGCAAATAACAGATGTGGAATAGCTAATGGGAAACCAACTAAAGCCATAATCAGATGTTAACCTCAAAATTTCCATGACATGCCCAGTGTATGAGATGATCCTTACTGAAATCATGCTTGTTTTAGGCTTCTATTCTTTGTTGCTTTATATATGCTTAATACTATATATCCAGCTATATGAGAGGTGATATTTTTGAGACTGTCAAAGCCATGAAGTGTTACCTCTTCACAATCAAATCTTTGTGGTTCTGCCCCTAATCTTCTCTCTATTTTAATCAAAGAAATTAAGTTTGGAAGCCTAAAGAACTTAATCAACTGAGAGAATAAAATTACTCCAAAACAGCTTCTTCAAAGCAAAACATTTTTTTCCTGCACCCCAAGATATAAAACATGCTAAAAAATTTAAAAAAAAAAAAAAAGGACAAAGACAGTATATACTGTTTTTCTACACATGTATTTCCACTTAGCTAAATCTTCCTTTGCATTAGTCGGTACACTTTTCTTCAGCTCAGATGGCCTTCATCTCTAGCTGGAAAACACAGAGAATCCTTATTGCAGAGTAATAAGCATGACTGTGAGTGGGTCAATAGTCTGTTTACTCCCTCTCATTCTTTCTAAAGTCATCTTTTGTAAGATTTAGCATGCCTTTTAATGGCCAGCTGAATATTCATAAATCCATAGGTTTACTTTCTAGCACAGCCTACTAAGAATGTCATCCTGGGCCAAGTCCATTACTAATACATAGACATATGTCATTCATGTACGGCCACAAAAAATGGCAGGCAGCAACATTTTGGGTGACAGGGTGCAAGATGACACTTGAGAATAGCTCCTATTTCAGGGAGTTTGTAACAGGAGCAACAATAGATGAGTCATTCCTTAGCGTATCTGTTTCTAAAAGGACCACAGAAACACAGTGCAAATTTATCAGTGTCACTTGGATTATATGGACAAGAAGCTGGATTTGAGGAATTTCATTAACCCATCAAGAGCTGAGAAATCCAACATGTGTTGTGGCCAATTGGGGCAGAGAGACTGGCACAACAGCAGAGGGCCAGTGCATTCAGATGCAACAGAAAAGAGTGATCTTTCATACAGCTTGACATGCTGTTGGTATATTATGGCCCACAAGCTTTAACAGCATGCTCCTAGGGACAAGAGACCTAATCCAGGCTTACAGTCCAGTCTGGAGAAGCCAGGAGGAACCGTTCAAGGCCTGCAAATTGTATAAGGGGTCCTGAACACCCCCTTAGGACTGCAGCCCCGAGCACTCTCCTCTCACCACATCCTCAGCCCCTCTCTGCCTCAGGTCCCTTCAATTGTATGGTTCTGTGACGCCGACAACCCCAGGTGCTCCAGGCGGGTCTCAGCTGGCAACAGCCAGGCAGCTGCTTCCCCAACATCCTCTTTACTGCCTCCCCCTCCTTCCACTGCTTTATTTTTTCATTCTCTCACCATGCAACACTTCGCTAGAAACCTGATGGATTTCACAAGTCATGGAGAGAAGGCTTTGCTATCAGGAAGACAACTAAGCCAACTGTTCAGATTTTCATATACAAGCAGCTCCCATCCACATTGCAGGATTCCACCTACATCCCAGAAACTGTGAGGGGAATGCAGAAAATGAACACTCTTCCTGCATTTCTATACATCTGTATTATTTCCACATTGCTTGGATGGGTTTCCAAGTGACCTGAGCGTAGACAGAAAGGTTCAGGATGCTGACAGCAGGGACGTTGTCATGGTAACAGAGAGGGAGCCCCAGTGTTTGAAAACTTGGAGGCAGGTAATTAAAGATGCCCAGAAGGGCAAACAAGGGTTTGATACCATTCTGTTACCTGAGGGAAATTTCAAATGAAGATGAAACCTTCGGCCCCATGCTCATAATTAATGCTCTGAGTTGTGCTTTCAGGCACAGGGATTCACAGCCTTTGCATTAAAAGTACTGTTTCTAACAGAATACTGAATCATCATTACCCTGTGTATTTTGTTATCTGTATTTCTCTAGTGACAGTATATAACTGAAACAAAATCTGCAGTCAGCTGCAGATGATCCCATAATTGGTGACATCAAGTTTATTTGACATCCATTATTCACAAAGTAAGTTGTCAGCAAATGTGGTGAGTTGACCCTGGCTGAACATCAGGTGCACACCAATTTGCTCTATCACTCCCCTCCTCAGCAGTACAGGGGAGGAGTGGAAATAAGATGGAAAGAATCTTGTGAGTCAAGATGAAGGCAGTTTAATAAAGCAAAAACAAAGGCCATTCACAGAAGCAAAGGAAAACAGAAAATTTATTCTCTACTTCACATTAGCAGAGGATGTCTGGCCACTGTCTACGAAGCAGGGCTTCAGCGCGAGTAGCAGTTGCTCCAGAAGACAAATGCTGTAATAGTGAATGATCACCCTTCCTCCTCCTCTCTTTTGGCTTTATTGCTAAGAACATCCTTAGTGTGGTGTAGAGTATGTCTTCAATCAGTTTGAGTCAGCTGTTCTGGTTATATCCCCTCAAAACCTTTTTGCTTAAGGCCAGCCTAGTAGCTTTTGGGGTTAAGGGGGATGATGGCCTGGATGCTGTGGGAGCACTGCTCAGCAGTAGCCAAAACACAAGTGTATCATCAACATCATTCTAGCTACCAGCACAAAGCACAACATTATGACGGCTGCTACAGGGAAGTTAACTCCATTCCAGCCAGACCTAATGTAATGAGTCAAAACAGTCTGAAAATGTACCTGATTGTGCACAAAGATCTGTCTGACTGATTTCAGGATCAATGATGATATGATTAACAGAAAAAAAAAATAAAAATTACCCACTTCCTAGGAGAAACAAAAAAAAAAAAAAAAAGTCCAGCCTTGCTCCTTTGGATTGCAAATATGTATGGTTCAGCTTGACAAATGAAATTTTAACTTGCTTCCCTCTGTGTTAGCAAGCACATAATTATGCACAGTTAATTTACTTGCATCCATTATGTCCACATGGATACTTAAGTATCCATATGAACTCATAGAGACAGATGTGTTGCTACAGGCAGGGTCCTGTACACTACATGATTTGGTGACTCTGCAGTTTATCCCTTGCTACAAAATATGTTCCAGATACTTGGCTTTCATCATGCAGAAAAGTGGCCCTAGCAAAGCCTTTGTGATGGAAGGGAAAGCTTGAGATGTGAGCTGAATATCAACTGCAATAGTCATGTCTTCCTGCACTAGCAAGCAGATTAAACAATAGGACACAGATCTCAGCAACATCATTTATTTTAAAGGGCTGCTAATTCTAATACTCCGATAGTAGGAAATGATCATCCGAGAACATGGGAACACTACAAAATAATATAGCAATAACAACAGAAGATTATATGTCCAGATTGAAATCTGAAACTTCATTTTAAACATATCTGAAGCTCCTATAAAAATGCCCCAAATTCCCAGGCATTGATGCATAATCTAAGGTTCTTGGCGCAAATTTTGGATTCATTTGATTTGTAGTAGGATACCTGTCACCTACAAACTCATGCAATTATACAGGCACAGATCTAAATATATGGGTTTTTTACCATATATTTGCAGGAAATATAGCTACTACAACACAGCCCACTAACTAAAACTCAGAAAACATAAAATTAATGATTTGTGAGTCATATTTTTTACACTGAAAGCCTTTCAGAGAGTGATTTTATCCACTGCACGTTGTCTATATTTTAAGCTATGTGCACATTAACTCTAAACCTGAAATTAAATAATTGTTATGAATTTAGTGAAACAAACAAACAAAAACAACTAAGCAAAACAAAACAACAACAAAAAAATCCCCCCAAAAAAACCAAAATATACAGAGGAAGTGGACTCTAACCTTTGTTTTGTTTCAAAGTGTTCATTCAGGATTCAGACTATATCAGTATCATTTTAAAACATTGAAAAGTATGACATTCTAAAGTAAGGAGCACAAATAACCTCAACTCTACCCTTGATCACTACTATATCAAAAGGTTTTTTTCTGTCAGATTATTACAGCTGCCTTTACTTGCAGCAAGTAAGAGGTCATTTATTCAGCTCCAGACCTGGCAACCTGCCTTGTTAAATTTCTGTGTTGCAGACTTTCAAAGACAACAGTGGCAGACGCTTTAATAGCAGCTGCTACATGTAATGAAGGGAAATTCTTATTATTGCAGTCATTTGTTGCCATAGCTTCCCATGTTAAAGCCAAAAAAAAAACATTAGAGCATCTTCTACCAAAGGCCAAGATTTTCATTCAAGTACACTTTCTGAGTGCAGTAGTTTGCATTTAGCAAAAGCATATCTTCCCAAAAGCCATCTACATATGCATGCTATTTTTCATTTCAGTTTCTGACATTCTGACTTCCACATTTAGACATTTTAATCAAGTTCCTTCTTGATCTTCCATCTGTTAACCTGATTGCTGTGGTCATTTGTGAAATAAAGAATTAGCTTTGGAAGAAAAAAATCTGATTCTGGTCAACTCAGTTCTGCAGCATCACTTTTTCAGAGCATCCTACCTTGCATCCCTACTCTACAATTTTTGGCTCATACGTTGATCTAAACTTGACATAAATAACACCATCACTTCTTTCAAACAATGCTGATTTCTGCCCTTCCCTTACAGGTTTATAACACCTTCATGTGCATCAGAGAGATTTTTACTCCCCTAAGGAGTAAATCCCCCCCTCTCTTACTCATTCTCACTGTCTCTTCACCAGGGAAGTCAGCAGCTTTATGCTTAATTTAAAGGCTGTCGAACAGAGAGGATAACACCTTACTCAGTATCACAAGGGCAGACTGCTGCAACCTAAATCTCCTGGCCAAATCCAGCAATGCATTAAAAACCCTATTTCTGCTATTGGAACCTTACTGTTGGTTGTCTTCACTACACACAGAGACTGTCAAATTTCAGTTTCATATGTTAAAATACATCAAAGATGCCTAGCATTGACATTTTTTCAGGGAACTTCTATTTGATTCCCTATAAGGCATTTGATCAGAGTGGATCTATTGCAATGGGATTTTCTGCTTTGTTTTCTTAACAAACAGACAGGAAATCTATGCAGGCAGGAAACCAGACCACTATTACTTTTAGGTTAGGAATTTCTGCTTAAGGCTCATACCAAACAAAACATAAAAAGAAACATCTGACTCTACCAGAAAAATTAAAGAGCAATTTGGACATAAAACATCAACAGTGAGTCCTGTCCCCTGTATTCTTAATATATCAATCTCTCAGACTAACAGAAAGACAATCTCCTAACAACAAGGTATTGATCTCCTCCACATTGCATACACAATCATTTTCTAGAAGTGTCAGATGATGGATTTACAAGCTCTGTAAACATTAGGAGAATAGATGTGCATTTAGTGAATCATTTTAGTACTACAGATGCCATGCAGTCTCATGTTATGTTTGATTTGAAATAAGCAATGTGTGTTTTCTAAGTTTAGTGATTTAATTATTGTGAAGTCTCAATGAAGACATGCAATATTTATTCACTGCTTGTGGTCAAATCAGGCAAAACTGATTAACATTACAGATATAGGCCAATACAGTGAAAAGCACACACGGCACTGCAGACTTGCTGTTGCAGGAGAAAAATTTAAAGAAATAATCAAATAATCACTTTCTACAATAGAAGTTAATGAGGATGCTAACAGACCCATGGGAGTGGACAATCCCATGGAAGACTTGCTAACTGTTTAACTGATACTGAGATTTCCAAACAGAAAGTGACTCACTTATCAGACGTAATGTGAATCTGTCAGAATAACATAATAGTGTTATAACGTATAGAATTTTGATAAATCATTCATAATTTACCACTTGTAAATGATACCTACCTACTCATGTTCTTCCAATGGATCCCATTAAATGTACATTCACAGTAGTCATGGATCTCTCCTGACATCTTCTTGACTATAAAGGCTGGAAAAATCATCAAACCTCATATCATAATTGGTCTAGAGGTGCCCATAAAACATAATCATTCAGTGGCAGTAAAGGTAGGGTGACTACCTTAGGTGAAGTTCAGTATCCAGGATAACCAGAAGAAAATGAAAGACAGGGTTAGTCCTGCAGTAGACCCATTGCCTCCTCAATTGGTGTCTGGGATACAGGTAAGATTCCCTGAGAATCTAGAAGAATAACTAGTCCAGACACAATACTTGCTTAAGTGCTTCTAACCCAGCGATCAAATTTAACCTTCAATATTATAACAATGAACATGAAAGTCAATTCCTTATCGCCATAGGGTAATATGCTGTTGATATATATGATCACCCAACAATTTCAAATTCCAGGTTGGACTTTGACCAGGAGCAAAAATGTGTACATATGTGCATAACTGCACAGCTGTGAGTGGGGCTGTAGGGGGACATACCTATGTGTTCATGCTTGCCCACCCACCTGTCTGTGACATGAGAAAGTGTAAGAAACATTTAAAGAACTGTTTTCCCTTCTGCTTTCCTGCATCTTTTCTACTGATTGCTGCAAGAATGCTTTGATTATGATTATGATCCTACTACTTCTATGGGCTCTACCTTATCATTAGAACAGTACAATCTTCAGAGTGCGCTGAAAGAACAATAAGTGGTGTTTTTGCAGGTTTTCTCTGATGGGGTATACAGAGAATGAAGAGAGAAATCTTACTCATAGAAGTATGGACACAAACTATCCCATGTATTTTGCACCTAAAGAACTTATTTGTCTGATTACACAGAGGATATATTTCTGCTTGTCAGATTTTTAGTTTAGCTGGCATACACAGGGAAGACATCTGAATTATCAGATTCCTACTGGCACAGGAAATCCTGTCAGACTTCTGTGGATGCCAAAAGTCTGAGAATTTTACTGTCAACTCAGTTTCTCAGGTATCTCTTGATTTTTGCAATATTCATAATCTAGATAACCTCAGCTAGCAATTCCACTACTGCATCAAAGTACAACTGATTAGCAAAATGTCATATGGGTGCAAACCCTCTTGGATACTACTACTATATTTCACTACGAACAGATGATAGACAAACCTTACCTTTGTTTCTGTATCTGCTTTGCATCAATTTAAAGCCCACTAAAGGCTAAAATCCTTTCCAAGAGCGTACATCACTCCTGATCTTGGAGGAGGTGATACTTGAATATTAACCAGCTTTCTTGGGCTTCTCTTTGTTCCATGGGATTACAGCTTAATCCCATAGTACTCTATGAAGAAAATCCCTGAAGAGGCAAATATACACTCTCTTGAAGTCCAGGGTAGTGAGCATGCTGTGCACCCTCCTTGCTGCCCTAAGGACCTCAAACTCCACCATGTCATGGTCACTGCAGCAAAGGTAGTCCTTGAGTTTGATAGGTATTGCTAGATATTAGTCACTAGATAGATTAAAAGCTTTTCAGACTTGACATTCCTACCTCAAAAGGTCAAATAAATCTAAAGACAAGTAAGTCTGAGTAAGGGAATCAGAGCTGATGACAGCTTTGATTAAAGACCAACAGATTCCAACAGTATTCAGGGATGGTTGGTAAATGGTTATTATCTGCATGAATAGGAAATAACTTACTAAGATAGGCTCAGAATGAAACATCAGAAGAATAATAGTAGTCCTGAAGTAACAGAAGGTCTTATAACAGAGACAATTTACTGAAGGGGGGGGGGGGGGGGCACTGTGTAGATAAAGCAGTTGTGTATGGAAGCACCCCAGATCTGGAGTACTCATTCCCAAAAGCGGCTAAATGTTATCATTTGTTATGTAAGCATTGTAATTTATTTTCATTTCCCCGAGAGGAGCAATGATACCTGGACTTAAGTTTAGGAGCTCAAATTACTTTTGAAAACAATATCGAGGATAATAATTAGAAATATAATCTCCTTAATAAGGATTCTGATGCAAGAAAAATATGGTAATTTATAAATATACTAAAACTATTACATTTTTGTGTGATTTACTGCCCTCAGAGTTAGAAAGCATGAAAAATATAATGACTGCTCTCTTCTGTGTAACAGGACTTTTTCTCCTTCTTTTTTAATCATTTTATAGCAGTAGAACACAGGTGGGTTTATGGTATACTTCCTATTGTATTTCCCTGTCCTTTTACACTTGGAAGAAAATTTTAATTGATCTTAAAATGATGTATCTTTAAATCAGAAGAAAAATCTTCTCCTTTAGCAGATAATGTATTCATAAAAAGAAATGCCCCAGAAAAACGCATATTATTATTTCCATCAAACCTGAAAAACCTATCAGTTCCTCTAGCTCACTTATGTGTGCAACAAAAGGCAAGAGAGTCTTGGAGTCTGTCAAACCTTGGATTAATAATAAATGAGCACCAAATGATAAACAGAACCTTTCACAGTTCTATTGATGAAGATTACTGCAGGGTAAATACTAACAGGAGACTGAGGAATTTTAAACATACAGCTTGATCTGAAATTCACACTAAATAAAACGACCAGGCATATGTTAAAACATAATGTGTTTTGGAGCACATTGCATTACATGAAAAAATATTTCAGCAGAAATTACTTTTCAAGGTTTAATTGCAGAAATGTCCAGAATATTCAGAGTTATGTTAGGCTGTACAAACACAGCATTTGATTTGTTGATGCTGCTAAGAGAAACAGTGACTGGGAAGGGAACACTGGTGAATGTGCCAGGAAACGTTGATTGGAAATAGTGCAATAATGTGCAACCTTTCCAGGAAACAGGCTGATTTCTAATTTATTCCTCTTCTTTAGTAACAGGGCATAGATGATTGAAGATTCAGCCAAGTGGTGGATGAGCAAAAGGGATATAAGAAAATCTACTACCAGTGCAGTGCAGAGCTGGAGTTTAATAAAGGACCACCACTCTGCCATATTCTTAGATGTCTGGGTAGGAGACCTAAAATTGCAAGCAAAATTTTGGCGGAGAGAATGAAATAACCCAAATCAGAATATGTGCAGGGGTATTCTTGTATGATCTACTTGTCATAGTCGTACTTACAGAGTGAGAGAGGCCATTAGAGTTTATCTTTTAGAAAATGAAAAACAAAATATCTTCTAACACATTTTACTATAGCCAGATGGAGGGTCACAGGGTTATGAACATTGCTCAAAGAATTCATAAAAGCAGTAACAATAAGGAAGATCTCAGAGTCCCAATACATAACCAGTTAGACCAGCTGTATCTGCATCCTGCTGTAAGACAGTAAGCAGAAATGGATGCACAGAAATAGATGCTTACAGTAATATTTCCTCTGTCTGGCACATAAATCCAACTGCTATATATCAGTAGCAAACAGTTGTACTATCAAATATCTGTTGGAAACATGCTTCATCCTAAAAGCATTCAAAGCTTTAACCTGTTTAGCTTATTCATAAAACAAGACAACTTGCTTGTGGTCTACTAATATTCATATGAGAGGAGACTTCTGATGACAGGCCACTCTTTAGTAAAAAAAACTCAGCATGAGATCCCAAAGGTAAAGGGTAAAAAATGGACACTGAATAGACAAAAACTATGAAAAAAATAGGGCATTTTTAGTAAGACCTGGGTTGTTTGTTTCTTTGTATGTAAGTCAAAATTTTTTTTTTTTTTTTTAATACAGATAGGAAATATAGATCAAGGCAATGCCACGCTTACAAAATAACTATTGATGCCTATATTTTTTTGTTCAGTACACTGTGATCAAACGTTCTTTCATGGACACTGAATATGTGACCCTTGCTAGGGACTGGTCTGCTCACAGGAATTTTGAGTCCTTACCCAGCAATCCAACTGCACCCTATAGTGCTCAGGAAATGTTGCTATACAATCTGTCACCATCCAAAGGGATGAGACCACTGTGGAGGAATTTCATTAAACACAGTGCCACTTTGTTCTCTCTGTTTCTGTGGCCATCTTTGCAAAGATTTTATTCCGTAATCATGGAATCATAGAATCATAGAATAGTTCGGGTTGGAAAGGACCTTAAGATCATCTAGTTCAAATCCCCCCTACCAGGGGCAGGGACACCTCACACTAAACCATGCCACCCAAGGGTACATCTAACCCAGCCTTGAACACCACCAGCGATGGAGCATTCACAGCTTCCGTGGGCAACACATTCCAGGGCCTCACCACCCTTACAGTAAAAAATTTCTTCCTCAGATCCAATCTAAACTTCCCCCGTTTAAGTTTGAACCCATTACCCCTTGTCCTCTCACTACAGTCCCTCATG
>JASSUY010030834.1:4301-24500 GCA_032466535.1 Forpus xanthops | reverse complement strand
TCTCCACGCAGCCTTCTCTTCTCCAGGCTGAACAGCCCCAACTCTCTCATCCTATCCTCATAGGGGAGGTGCTCCAGGCCCCTGATCATCCTCATGGCCCTCCTCTGCACTTGTTCCAACAGTTCCATGTCCTTTCCTTATGGATACTACCTGTGCTTTTTAATGAAGAGAGAGACCCTATTGTGAATACTAGGTGTTAATGTAAAATACATATTTAGAAATGCATAGTATCTTGAAAAGGGCTGGAAATGTAGTCCTGGATTTTTACAGCGATGGTAGGCAGGATTAGATTATAAAAAATGCCAAAAGGGTTGCTTTCAGACCCCTAGATAGTTCCTTCTGCTCAAACTTGCATCTAGGGCTATTCTTTGGTTAGGATCAGTTAATAAAGTGTGAAAGATAAGTAAATTATCATCACTCCACTAAAGACGTGACCTCCTGGAATTAAGGGAGCATTAATCAGTCTATTCTAGCTCAGCTATTCCTTCTTAACACCTCCCCTGCACTTACAGATAAAAAGTTCTTCCCCCATGGAGGAGGGAGAAGAAATGGGAAAAGCAGTCACCTCTTTGACCTGTATGGGTAAATGCTTAGTTCAATACACCATATATTTATTTGTTTTCCACATGAGAAAAGTCTTATTACTCCATTTCAGGGTCTTCACAATCATCATATTTGCTGTTTTAAAGATGATAAAAGACCCATTTAATTGACCCCTGGAAAATAGAAAAATTAATAGTGACAACTCCTCTTCCTGCCTTGCACAGAAAGAGAGCTCAGCTTCATTCAAATGTAAGGCAACATTATAGAATTAATTTACTAATAGCCCAGAGACCCCAGTAGGACAAGCACTGAAATAGGGATGTGTTTCTCCAAGACTGCGTTCACTACATTAAAAAGAAAAAAAAAATAAATCAATGAGTAAAAAAGAAGTTAAAAAATAAAAAAAAAAAAAAAAATCAGGTAGTCCTTTTCTGATTGTTTTGCAACCAAAATCTCAGGCTGTCTTATGGCCAAAATTAATGATGCATGAACATAGTGGTTTGCAATATCATTCCTTTCTCAAACACAAACATTAACAGACTATCAGTACCAAGTTCTTCAAGAAATTATTTTCTTCAGTAGAAAGAAAAGGCAAAGATGTGTCACTAATCTATTATTATCACTCAGATTCCTTGCAAATTTAGCACCGTGCTTTCAGAGTTGATGTACAGCCATATGTCTCAGGTTTCTACCATTTTCCTAGTCTTTCTGTGCCTTGTCCTTGTGTTGCTGCTTACGCCTGGATTTTTGTTTGATTACTTGCCTCTACAGAATGAGCTATTCAATTTGACATGCCTAAAACCATCCAAAAAGTAGTATCAGAAAAAAAGGTCAGGTCTTTACTATCCAACTCTGGTAGGATTTTCAACCTTAGCTTTCCTCAAGCCCTCATATACCTAGCCAGTGTCCACTGCAAAAAACAATATACATCCAACAGAACAACAGAATACAATTCACTTATGTGGATTTTCAAATCATCTTGTTAAAAAAGTAAAACCTAAAAATCTCTGCTGCTTGTTCACTCTGTACCTTTTCCACTGCTGCACAAATCTAGGGCTTTGGAGAGCAGATATAACAAAGGATAAACCACAGCTTACAATAGCTGTATTTTGGTCTTTTGATTTTTCTCCTTAATGTAAAGATGATTGAACATCATTGAGCTAGTGACATCATTAATGAAAATCGAATCAATTATATCAAGTTTCCATTAGTCACCCTCCCTTCTGCCATCCCTATTACATGCTTAATAATTCTTGAAAAAATAACAGACTAGATTCTTCTACATAAGAAGCTTTGATCCCAGTGGATTAGCACAGAATGCTAAGTGCTACTCAGCATGCAAGGAAAAAAAGGGAGAAGAAGAAGACCTCAACTCTTGCCACCAAGGGTTTTGCCTCCACTTCCTTTCACTTTTCGTAGCCTGAGGCCCTCTTCTTCATTGCTTTCTCTCTCAGTTTTCAAGTCTCATCTCAGGTTGACCACTACAGACTTCACTGGCAAGCCTTTGCAGTCTTCTCAGGCATTCTTACTGTGAAACCTTTCATATGAAATCTCAAAATGCCTTGCAAATGATTATTTGTTAAACTGCGTTGCACTCAATGACATTGTATCATCACCATAGTATAAACGGGCAAGTTGAAATAAGAAGCTAAGTGACTTTCCTAAAGTTAAAGTGGGAACCAGAGCTATTTTTGCTGGTATATCTAAAGAATCGTTCCCCTTCCCTGGTCACAGCAGTACATCTTTTTCGCGAAACCGCAATTTTGGCACCAAAGTTCACAGTTCAATGAACATCCAAATTAGCAGAGCATTAAAAAAAAACTGGCCTGAGTTACCGTGTAAGAGTATCATCAGAAATTTGCTCAGGCTAATGTCAGTCCAGTCATAAAACATTGTTTGTAACAGCCTAATACTAGTAGAATGCTTGATGTCCATTGCCAATTACTATTTTGCACAGGCCTTTAGCTCCATGTTAGAAATCCAGGTATCCACAGAAAGCATAAAAACCATCTCTATGTTTACGCATTCTTTAGGACTTGCAAATGGAAAAAAAAAAAAGAGAATACAGCAAATGCCATGTGTTTTATAAACCTCAAAAAGCTTTTTTCTACATGCTTTCTGAACACTCCGGCACTTACTGTATCTGCCACATCAGGAAGAATTCACTTAGGGGACTGTCTTGTTAATTTCTATCAGGAACCAAGGAAAGTAATGTTCCAGGGAAGACTTAGGTAAGACCTACACATTTCTTATGAATATTTGATGGAGGACAGAGTTAGGGAAATAGAAATAATGAGATGCATCCACTTACACTGAAAAGCCAGCAAAGAAAGTGGCGGACAGCTTCTCAGCATAAGCAGATCATTACACTACCCTGCAGTGTGGTCAGCCTTTGTCTTTATTTGCTTGTTCACTGCTTATCTGTGCTGAAAATCAAAGCTTAATGGCTGACACCCATTTCTAATGAATCCATGTGACAGGCAGAAGGGGCACAATCATTACTGCCATCCCAATGTATGCAAATATTGCTTTTGTTCAACTGCCCTTTCCACATCACTTGATCAAGCTGGACGGGTTTCTCACAGATCATACTCCCAACCAATTTACAAATGTCAGCTATTTCAGAGCCAGAGGTTTTTGTTATACTGTACATAGCCCTTCACTCCACTAATAATAATAATCTGCTTACTCTAAATAATACAAAAAAAGAAACTGAGTGAACTGAGTCTAGTAAAAAGCTTAAAGATGGTAGAACTTGTTTCGTCCTTGCTCTACTTCTGTAAATTATTATGCTGCAGCTACAAGAACATAAGCAATTATGACCTGCAGTGTTTCTCCAGGGATACAGTACAAAAGTACTCTATCAGAAATGCAATCAGTTCCAGAGATGACTGCTTCCTGCATGTTTCCAAGCTGCTGCTTTATAAAACAGCTCCTCATAAAAGGAGGAGGAAATGCATGACATCGTTTAGCAACCAGTCATTAGAATTTAATGGAAGAGGATTAAAATACAAAATGCCATGCTTATAGACCTTCCCATATATTACCCCAGCCTTTGAGAGGAGGAATTAGCAACATATTGGTAGAGCTTTAACCCTTTCCTCTACCTTAAGAGATGGAAACATCCCACAATCAAATGAAAACCTTTGTCATATTAGAAGAGAAATTCAAATAAAAACCAAACCTCCGAACGAAACTGGAGTAAAAGATTTAAGTTTCTCCCTTTTGTATCATCTCTCAATTAAAAAAATTCTGGGAGAAATATAAATGTGTTCCCTAATCTTTATATCTCTTTATTTTTCTTTCTACAGGTGGTGCCTTACCTTAGCATTTCTTGTGTTTTTGTAGCTTTCTCATCTCTAGTTGTCTAAAGTGCATGTGCACTCCCTCTTGCATACACATGAGGTACAATGAGAACAAACAAAATAATCTCTGAAATTATGCTACAGAGCTGTGTTGAAGACATTTTTCATACTGAAAACACCTGGTGTATGGTATCATGTGCATTGATAATAACTGGTACAGCTTTTTTTGTAGAGCAAAGCAAGTATTTAAGCTACATGAGCAGAAAGCTGGTGATGAAGTCTTTCACAATCAAAAGATAACTTGAACAGCCAGAATATATCAACCTCTTGAGACTCAACTATCTCTGAATCTCCCCCAGCAGGTTCTGTGAGTCTCTCTCCCTTCTGCAATTTTTAAAACTGACGACTGCATGATGCTGATAACCAATATCTGCACAAATCACAGAATCATAGAATCATGGAATAGTTAGGGTTGGAAAGGACCTTAAGATCATCTAGCTCCAAACCCCCTGCCATGCACAAAGACACCTCACATTAAACCATGCCACCCAAGGCTATGTCCAACCCGGCCTTGAACACTGCCAGCAATGGAGCATTCACGACTTCCCTGGGCAGCCCATTCCGGTGCCTCACTACCCTTACAGTAAAGAATTTCTTCCTTATATCTAACCTTAACTTCCCCTGTTTAAGTTTGAACCCACTACCCCTTGTCCTCTCAGTACAGTCCCTCATGAAGAGTCCTTCCCCAGGACCCCTATAGGCCCCCTTCAGATATTGGAAGGCTGCTATGAGGTCTCCATGCAGCCTTCTCTTCTCTAGGCTGAACAGCCCCAACTCTCTCATCCTATCTTCATATGCTTTCCTATATGTTAAATTGTACCTAAAAGTAAGTTACAAACTGTCTATCTCTAAAAAGCATATTACATATCTCTTCATGATTACATACTTTTTAAAAGACAAGTCTTTTCAGTGTACTAAGAAAGAAGACAGAGTGGAGGTATGTTCTTTTTTGGAAACTTTTTTATCTCTTATGATGCTTTACTCTTCAGTTAAGCACAGTTCAAACCACACAAGCAATTGGAAACCAGAGCTCTACCTAGCATCCAAATGACCTGGTCCATGATAGGTCTACATAGTCACATCTTGCCATCCCATAGGGTGAGATCATTACCAGCAGAGTGCAGTTACAGGAATCCAAGGTCCTCAGCTGGTATGAAAATGCATCTTTTAATACTGCAATGTGTTGACTCATAAGGCTTGCCTGACTCACATTAAATATTTACTGCTTTTGGTTAGTTTAGTCTTTCAGATGTAAGAAAAAGTATTCCCTGCAGCCGTGACATCCCAGGTTGTGATCTAACCACATTCCACATCAAAGGCCTTGCCAGCTAGCCAGGTGACCCTGCCATCTTCAAAGAAGTGTGGCAAGGACTGGTGTCCAACACGGAGAACTGCTGCCCTTCCATAACCAACACCTCCTCCAAGAAGAGCTATTGAGAAAATGTGCAGCTGGAAGCATTGTGCTCTGGGTGAAATAAAATATAGATAAAAAATGTTCTGACCATTTATGGCTATTAGATCAAGCAAGCTCCTTTTTTTCCCTCAAAGCATAGGGCTTTAATTCATCACTCTAAACCAATTGCTCTTTATTTGACTCTGAGTTTGACAATCCTCTTATGGCTTTGGCATAGCATCACCTAATTATACCATCTCTCCAAGGAGAATGTTTCAAATCTTCTGCCATCACATTCAGACACTGCATTCCTTGTATCATAGATGTCAAATACAGTGTTGCTGTTTACTGTTAAAAATTGTCATGTTCAACACAAAGGTGTATATATTTCACTACTACACAGGCATATATATATATTTATATTTATATATATATATATAAACAGAAGGAGGCTTTGCCATAAATGATATAAACACTGAGATTAAGAAGACTTGGGGTCTCCCTCAGGTATTTCTGTTCCTCCTTTCCAACTGCACATTTAACACACCCAGCTTTCCTACACATCCATGAAATTATGCAGTGTTTCAATGATAAAGGTTAAATCAAAATGAACATAAAATCTCCACAGGAAATTTGGCTGCTTCAAATGACTACCCTTTACTGTTGACATCATGTAGAGCCTAGATAGCTTGTGATGCTGAAAATCATCTAAATGACTCAATTAAAACTTAGAATAACATGGTTTAATTTAACATGCAGAAGCTTCTCGGAAACATTTCTAGTATGGACATCACCAGCATCAGCCACAAAGGTAAAATTCAAGTTTAACTGGCTATTCAAGGATAATTTTTACAGCACTTCTTAAATATATATATATATATATATATATATATAGGAACATAACACATGAAAGAACATACCATCAGATCAAGGCTTGTCTTGATCAGTGTTCTGTCCCCAGCAATGATCACAAGCGGACATGTATGGAAGGGAAAGAAAAGGGAACCTACGTGATCTAGCCACTTTCAGCCAAAGAGATTTCATGATCCTTACATAATTGGTACTCCAGCTACTAAATGTCAGCAAGTACTTGCCTGCCTGTCTTCAAACCCACCTAAACTTCATCCATATTCAACATCCTTTGACAAGGAGTTCCACAGGTCCACTGCATGGCACATGGTGAGCCACACCCCTTTTTTTTTGTTTCCAACCTGATCAAAATTAATGTCATACCTAATTCAATGGGATCTGTATCTAAAAAATACAACAACCAGTTGAGATCTAGCATTCCTCTCCGTGACACTCAGAACTGTGTTGACCTCTCTCATATCTCCAATAAATCATCTCTTTCTCAGGTTAAAGCGCCCTAGCCTACCTCAGCAGTGGTTATGTTATACTGTAGGCAATAGGAGTGCATTTGTAAAACAAAACTACTGATGCAGAGTCTCCAGCATTTTCAGGGTTTTTTTTGTTTCCAACTACTATAAAATTGGTCGTGCAGATTGCACTACGCAGTTCTAGAACTGCACAAGGTATGTTCCAGGATGTGAGACTGTTTTGTTTCATCCAAAAAGAATTCAGTTCAGCTGCTCCATGACTGCATTTGAACCACAGTGCAATAAATGAGGGTGGTTTGAAGACTTTTTTTTCAAAACCAGATGGCTTACCTGAACTAAAACTGGTAGATGTCTCTTATTAATTTTCTGCATACAGAAGTTGTTCCATACCCCTGTATTATCCTGGTTGCTATTCTCCAAATTCTTTTCCCTTTTAAGCTTTTTAATTCTTAAATTGGGAGAACCAGAGTTGCACACAGCTGTCAAGGTGTGGGCAAACAATGAATGTATTTGTTGTCATTATGGTGTCCTCTGTTTCCTCTTCTATTCCTTTCCTAGTATTTCTGAACATTTGTTTGCTTTTCAGACTGCTGCTGAACAATAAGCTGGCAATTTCACAGTACCATCTACAGTCTCCCCAAGGTCTCATTCCTGAGTGCTGGTGGTCTCTCAAAATGCAACATATTATATGTGAAGTTAAAATTGCTTTTCCCTGTATGCATCGCTTTACATTTATCAATCTGATTTTTGACACTCACACATATGAAATCTAAGAATTGATAGAAACATTATGCATAACATAAAAGTCAATTCATCAACCTGTCCTGCCCCTCAATGTTTTTTTGGGTTTTTGGTTTTTTTTTTGTTGTTTGGGTTTTTTTTTGAGGTATGTAAGCATTATTTTATCCATTTATACACTATTATACCAATTTTTTAAGAAATAAACCCACTTCAATGAGAAAACTCAAATGAGGGGGAGTTTTTTCACCAATGGAGCTAGGAATTCCCCTTTGCTCCACTGATAAAAAAACCCATTTATCTTACTTCTAATAGTTAAAAAAAAAATTGTCTCTGTTAGAAAGGAATCCTCGAAAATTCTTTCTGGTACAGCTCCTTCCTGCATAGCTCCTTCTAGCCAAAATGCAGTTTGGGGACACCAGGATCATCTAAAGATCACATTATAACCTTGGGTTATCATGTCAGAAAAGAGCATCCAAAAGTTAATTATGTTTTTGAGCTGCTTGGCTGCTCCTCACCACTTGCCAGAAGTTACATTTAGAAGGGCACTCAGGTGCTCCAGGCACCAGCATTCTCTGGTAATAATAAATCAAGTTCAAATAAGCACAACTAAGCTCCCTCTTTTTCACACTGAGATATTAAGTGTTCCTAGATTCCTTATCAAGACCCTGCTGTGAGTTAAATTGTTCAAATTTTTCATAAATTTAATACAAAGCTGATGAATTTTATGAATTTTAATGCAGAACGCCAGACAGTGAGCTCTAGATGGTTGTGAAAATAAGAAAGAAAATAGAATTTAAAGAGACATTGAAGCTGGGATCTTAGCTAGCCCATGCATCAGAGTTTTTATGGGAACAGCTTAACTAAATAAAGCTTGCATTTCAATTTCAAGTTTTCAATTACTTTCTCCAAAAAAAAACTTGTTTTGTAACTTTTTGCTTTCCTTCTTAAGGAGAGCTTTTTCAATGTTGATAGCTATGGATGTTCCAGAAGCACAGAGACTCTTGAAGAAGAAGATATTAATCTGAAAATAGCAAGATTAAATATACTTAATGCATTGTGTTATATAAAATATACATATTATGTAATTATAATATTAAATACGTATGTATTGCATTAATGCCTTCTGGCTTTATAATATTGGCATGCCTTCAGGTTCCATTTTCTTCATAAAAATTGAGGCTGGAGAACTTTTTGAAAATGAAAGGTTAAATTTTCCTGTACTATGATTTAGGTCTTATAAAGCAGTCTTTTTTTGAAGCAAATGTCCTTCTGCTTGCTTTTTCACGAGGTACTTATTCACCTTCATCTATAACAAGAAGAGCCCACATAAAATCCCCAAATAAGACAGAAAAATGCTTTGTTTGCACCAGACAGAAATCCTTTGTGCCTCAGTGAAATTCTTAAAGAAACAAAATCATTGGAGAAATCAAAGTAATATTGCATTTTCTCCTGAGATCTTCCTGCACAGTCCCTTCTATCCTAGCTGATATATGCTACCACAGGAGGGGGATTGAGCAGGACTAGCAGAGATCTGCTAAAGTGCTTTGCCTTATGAACCAGGTAGGTACATCACTGCAAGCTGCTAGTGCAGATGGAGTCACAGTAGGAATAAGACAGATAACACATATACAGATTATATACGTAACCATACCAAAACAGGCTAGGCACTCTAAAGGCACCTTTGTGTAAGGCTGATGAATGAAGCTCATCAGTGAGGCAGTATCAATTTAACTACTCTAGCCTAAGCCTGGTATGGTTATATCCTCAAAATGTCCTCAAAAATGTGTGGACAAGCTCTGAAGGCCCAGGTCTGCATCTGTATCTGGAAGCTTTGCCTATAAGAAGCAGCTGTGGGGAATTTCCTTAGAGAAGGATCTCCAAAAACTCTGTACTATATAATAATTTCTGGATCTAGAAAAGTGTGCTCCATTATGCATCTCTCCTTTTCCCTAAGGAAGTGTGGTTGACGTAATGTTAAAGCATCACTTATTCAGAAAGGCCTCTGGTTCTGATAACCTAAATTTGTTTGTTCCAATATGATGATTGAAGGTATATTGTAGCCTTAACTTTTAAATTAAAGTAGTGGTTAAAACCATTTAAATGAATATTTATAATCCATTTTCGGTAGTCTGTAGGGATAGCCCATTTAGCACTTCCTAAAACTGCATACAGAGAGTATCAGAATTTTAGGAAGTGTATTAATCAACAGAATGTGTGTCTGTGACTCTGTCTAATACCCACAACTTCAAAGATAGCTACAATACCACTGGACATCCAGGCACTTACTCAAGAGAATACATGAGAAAAACATGCATTCAGATCAATATATGATGAAGAATACTCTTAAAAGATCACTTGGCATAGAATTAAACCTGTTAAAGGAAGGATTTATTATATTCCATTGGTGTGCTTTGAAGAAACTTCCACTGTATTCAATTACTATTGATTCATTAGGTACATGAACTGTACAGCTCTAATTAAAAACCTTTTTCATTCCTTCTTTGAAACCAGCGGGGAACCTTAAATAGATTTTCTCTGAACTGAAAAAAAAAAAAAGTGATAAAAAGATTAATCAGAAAAATGCTAACCCAAATTCCCTGGCTTTATTTGTGTTGATGTCTAAGTAACCATAGCCTCCCAGGCTCCCCCTGAGCTGAGGCAGCCAATAATGTTCCTTCCTAAGCTCTTTGATTGCTTGCCTTCAACACGAACATGCTTTGGCATGTCCCACAGGCAGGTGGTGCTTGTTCACACACACAGTCCTTTCTGTCTCTGGCAGAGAAAGATTCCAGGGCTTTAATCCTAGACTGAAGAGATGGGAGCAGAAAAGCAGGAATTACTTTATTTTACTTTACTGGGATTCTGACAAACTTTCTCAGGGCAGGGGAAGGGCTGATGAAGCACAGTGCTGTGAATAGGTCAGGCCAAGGGAAGGTCTGCTGTCAGGCTGCATTGCAAGAGCTATGGAATAATTACTGGATTGGGCTAAGCTTTCTATCCCATGCTGGGGGTGAAATCCAGCCTGTACTAGTGACTCAGTGCCCTGACTGTGTAAACCCCAAGAGCCTTTGGAACTGCAAAAAAGATTTCCTCAGATAAGGTTCTTCATCTTGTTGCCCTGTCCCACAGCATTAAAGAATTTAGACAGCCCTCCAGATATTACAGAGTATTGGCCAAGGCTTTGCCTGCTGGACTGAGATGAAAATGCTCCAGACTTAGACAAGAGATGGAAATAGGCATATCTCTAGGTAGCTTCATGCTTAAAAGCCTGTCACCTCAGGTAGTTAGGCTTTGATAATCACTCACAGAAACAATAATTAGGTGGAGGTGTTTAAAATATTTTATACCTTCTGATTGCCCTACAGTTAGCAGCTAATCTAAAACAGTAAGTCCTCTCATCCTTCCACAATGCCTTCCCACGTGATAGTGAGTGGTTAGACTTCCTTAGGACAAATGCACAACCTAAATATTGTCAGCATTCTCCAAAGTAATAATGCATCTAAACATTTTTTTTCTAATTTCATGCAACTACCTGTAGGTTTGGGCCCCATTTTGTGGTCATTCACCAAGCCAGGATTTAAAGAGATCTGTTACCGTAGGGATGAGCTGTTAAACAGACTCTTACAACGTTTTTGCTGTCGCTTTTCCTGCAGAGGTGAAGTTGGATTCATTCTTTTTCAGGACTGTAGTAGTTTGGGTAGGCACAGACCACATACCCATTCACCTCAGCATGACTGGTAGCTGTCAAACTATCAGCCCCTGCCGCAGCAATGCCACAGCTGGGCTCCAGCTCCCACAGCCCTATCCTGCCCAGCCACTGACATAAGTCTTTGAAAGATCTGTTAGTATTCATCTGTTAGTATGATTACTTAAGATATTTCTATGGAATAGGAAATTTCACCTCCAATCTCCTTTGATCAACCTGTAAAATCTTAGAGCATATACAACTGTATACAAATAACTGTAGTCAGTGAATTTTTCCATAAGGATTTTCTAGACTCAGTTGACTTTAGATAATAATTTTCAATACAGATCTCCAGTTCTGCTTCAATTTTTTTCTTCCTGCTCTGTGATGGAAGCGATGTATTTGTCAATGAGTAATGATGAGCATTCTCCGATACCTGCTGCAGCCAATTCTGTAATCATGACAAGCTGCAGCTTTGTCAAATTCTTCACACAGAGGCTACTTCTGCTCACCTTCCACCAGGGATCCAGACCATTCTGCAGGTACCTCTGCACATTAATAAACTTTCACCGACAGTTGCGGCTTTAATGAACTGTGTGTGCAATTCAGAAAAATACTAGCCTACCATCAGTTTTTTCCACTTTAATATGGTTTAGCCTGTCAAGCCTGAACAGAAAGAGGAAACCATTACTTTTGTAAATGTAACAAGAAAAGTGTCAGGAGTCTCATTATTTAAAACTGAGCTGGCAGGGTGTAGGATAATGTATGGTAGAGACCAATCCAGCATGCAATGGACTAAACAATCCACTGAACTCCATTTCTTCAGCAATTTAATGACTTTCATTTCATTTACCTGCATCAACAACCTTGGTTAATAAGGTACAGACCCCTGCCATTCCTTTGAAAGGCTTCAGCACTACATAATAGAGCAATTTCACTTCCCCAAAACTAAAAGTGTGCTATTTTCTTCATGTTGAGGGTACATTTAATCTAATTTAAACATAAATTGGCAATAATTTAACAATGCCAAAAACCCTGTTCCCGCTTGCCATCTTCAACAACTCTTTTTGCTCACATGCTTCTCTCAGATGCTGGGGAAAGTGGGCACACTTTTCAAAGGAGTTCTAAAGGCCATGAATTTCATTTTCATATAGATCATTTTCATAGTCTGAGCAGCTTCAGTAGGAGCTGGCTAAATCACTGCACAATTACTTGAAACTTCAATGCTTGGATTCTTTCACTGCTTTATGAGGTTATAGAACAAATCCAAACGCTAATTGCTAAAGCCAAAAGGAAGTCTGTCAAAGGCTAATAATTCCCCAGACATGAATGTGTATTATCAAATAACATTATATATTACAGTCTTCCCTTAGAGGGCATTCTGTGAATAAGCAATATGCCCTGGGTAACACTGAGGGTCAGATCTACTCTGGTGGATATTTCCATATTTGCACTTAACCCAATAAAAATGTATGAGTTACACCACTTGCAGACATTACTCTTTGCCTTTAAATGTTTATTCTTAAAGCCTGAACTGATCTTAATCTTTTCAAATGGATCTACACACCTCAATGGATTTCATATGTAGCTTACAACCATTCATTTCAGGTTTGCTCTTGACTATATATCTAACTTGGCTAAGTTAGATAAACATGATAAAGAAACAAAACCACCCAAAGGGAAAGGTCATTGCTCACTATCCCATAGCCTTCATTAATAGGAACTGCTACATATCTGACTTCTCTCTTCCTAGGTCTAGTGACACAGGCATAAAAAAGGAGTTCAAGACACCAGATGGTTCATCAGTGATATTAAACTAATTAATTCTAAGGGGTTTATCAGTCTGTCATTCCATAAGAATAAAAAACAAATATTCTGAAATGCAGTTGGCCTCTGATTCATTCACAAGAATTAACATCATGGGCTAATACTGGAAAAAAGCATCAGCAGGTCCATAGCAACTTACTAAACCTTGTACTTAGCCCTTCAGTAGAGTTGTCTTTTGGAATGGATTTGCTAAAAGCTTTCCAGGTTGGTGATTTCATTGGCATAGTTTCGGAAACCAAAATTATAAAGAGAACTGGACTGGATGCAAAGTTCAGCAATGCAAAGGATGGGAAAGCATGAAATATGAGACAATTTTAAAGAATCAGCCAATTTGGATTAGAGAGATATAAGGATGCTCAACAAAGGCTAAAATATATCGGGATAATGTAGAGCACAAGAGAGGAAATGTCTTTTGTATTGAAAGAGGACAGGAAAGATATGGAAAGATTAGACTAGTAAAGGAGAAGATGGGGCTGTGCACCAGGAAAGATTTCTAACAGAAAGACCGTAGCATAAAGGAGAGACATGACCACCAAAGGCTCTCCAAAAAAACTTTAGCCTCAAAACAGGATTTGAACATTGCATGCAATCATTTAAAACATAGACAAATGCTGGGAACACACTTCCAAAAGGAAAATCCAAAATATACTTCAACTTATCTCGCATTAATATGTTTAATCCTGTGAAAAGAAATGTGTTCGAGGTTATTTAAATGCCTAAAATTGATCTGAAGCACATGCCAGTGGGTTCACAGATGGCATTAAAAATGAGATTAAGTGGGAGTTTCTTCAGAAACTCCCATTTGAATTTCTGTCCCAAATCTGACAGGTTGCGTAATTCCAAGTGGTTGGGTTGATATAACCAGATATGTAAAATTCCATAACAATGACTCACCCTGTTCAATGATGAATTTCAGTATGACAAAGAGGAATAAGAAAGTTGAACTTCTATTCATCTCCTGGGTCTCAGAAAAGGCTACATTGTCATTTGTAACTTGAAACGAAACTCAAAGCCAGTTATTTGCAGCATCAGCAGCTCTATTCTCCCTGATCACTGTAATTCTGCATTATGCTCAGAAGCATACAAGATTTCTCTTCAGTATATTATTTTCAATGAAAATATTTGCCAGCTCAAAAGGACAGATTGCTATGAAAATAACTGCCACTTTCTCTAGCAATAAAAGCCTCTAATTTTTGCATGTCTCAGAACTTTCAAGGCAGTTCTCACTCTCTGACAACCCAGCATATTCCGAACAGGTCTTTCATTGATCCTATTTTCTGCAATCCTTTAAAAACAAATACTGCTAGTAAGGATAACTTCAAAATGCACCATGTTTCTCTGCAAATCAATCTGGTAACTATGGGACAATGCAAGAACTCCCAGAAGTATCCAGGTTCCTTCAAGCATAATTATTTTCCTGAAACCTCAAAGAGCATCACAAGAAATAATGCAGTAAATAGTTCCCACTAATTTAAGAAACTGTTCTCTACCTCTTCCAAGAATCCAGTTGAAAAACTAGGAACCATAAAATGTTTATAGGGTTACAATACGAACATCATCATGGAAAGAAGGACTAAACAACTATGTGTATTCAGCAGGACCAAGGTAAAGTTAATACTCTGCACAATCTAAGTGAATTCAAAATTCAAATTTGACTATGTCCGTACGCTCATTGATCTGAGTGTTTGTGTGTATGTGAAGCCAACCATGCCCCTCTCATTTACTCCACATCTGATTTTTCTTCTCTAAGATTCTGTTTATCATTACATACAGTGGTTGAACTGTATACTTTGAGCTCCTTGATATATGTCATCTATTGCTACCTAGTTAATCTGCATGTTGATTAAATGTTAAAATGTGCAAGCCACTAACCTTTTGGCTAAGCATGTGCGTGTTTCCTCAGACTGTGTGTGCATTTTTCAATAACGTAAAAGGGAAACTAATGTAGTTTAATGGACATTTCATTGTGAACATATGCAAATCTCTCCAAGAAACCAACTACAAAACAAATGGACAAGGCTGGGATTTGGTTGGGATTTTTGCCATTTCTCTTTGCTATAAACTTACCTGAAGTACATTAAGCAAATCTCTGAGAGCAAATATAGACTACATAACCTCAGAAAAAAATTAGGTCTGAGCGTGCAGAAATGGCCAGTCTGTTTTTAGTGACAGACCTAGGTACAGGCAGAGCAATGTGCACATTCTGTAAGAGAAACCTGAACAGACACATCCACCACCTCAGAGAGCTGCCTAAACCTCATCATCAGCAGCTGGAAGCAACAGTCTACCTGCCTTGTCAAACTGTATGCGAGGATGCACATTTAAGCAGTTTGTCTGACTTGGCACAGAACAACTGACAAACTCAGCAAGCAACAGGCATCACTGTTTTCTAAATGAAAGGTTGCACCATATTCTTATGCAAGAACTGACTTACCTAGGAAAAGAAACTATGTGCAGAGATGAAGAACACTTACCTCTATTTCAAGAAAGACTGCAACTACAGAATCTAAAAGAACTGCTTTTGAAGAACATAGATTATTTACTTATAAATAATATTTGCCGTTGCCTTTCTTCTTGGACAAAATGTCAGCAACAGCAAATATTTTTCCAGTATCGCTAGCCAATCCATAAAAAAGACAGCACTTCCCTATTACTCATGTCAGCCTTCCAGTCACTGATAAACATTTGTCTCCTAAGTTTGGAGCAGAACATTATTACGATAGCAGGAGCTAGATGTAGTCAAAGAAAAATGAAATGTGTGAAAACAATGTTAAACATAACAGTTAAACACATACTTAAGGCGTATGAGGAAACTGCTTTGAGATCTGCTGAAGATCTGAAATCTTTAATTCCACTTTAGACCAAATACATGAATACTAGATTTTATCTGTGATCCTGCCTTCTTTTTGTCTTAAAATAAGTCAAGATTTAATATCCCTCTGACTCCTTTTTCCTGGGCATTATTTGGTGGGATGCAATTATGGAAAAGCCAATACAATTATGAAGTTTCTCTCACATTCATTGGAAGTGCCACCAAATAACTCCATCTTAATGCCCACAGTCCCGAGCCAGTCAGTAGTAAAGCTCCCTCATTACTGAAATTGCTGTTTAGTAGCAAACTTGCAACTCCTGAGGAGCATAATTTAAGAGAAATCTGAAATCTATGGTGAGAAAAAGTATCTGAGACCTAAGTTATAGGCTGTCATACGGAATCAGTAATGGTGTCTTGATTTAAACCTAGTGTTGCAGGAGAACTATGGATGTGTTCCCAGTAACTGATGCTCTTGATGCAGTAAGTTTCACTTTCTAGAAAACTGGAAGATATTAAGTCTGTATTTGCATTTGCCAGTCTGGAAATGCTTAACAAGTTAGCTTTATTCTTCAGCACTGTTTCAGACGCAGGCCAGGTTGAACCCAGGTTCACTTCAAATTTAATTTGTAGTCTGGTAACATTAAGCTGCTGCCACAGGCATGGATTAGAGAGTGGTGCAGAGTCAGCCTTTGTGAGTGTCCCTTTAATTGTAATGAGGAAGAGATGACTGTGTTCCAAAAATTAATGCCTTAGAAACTAAAGGTAGACAATGCAACCCTGTCCTCTGGTTTCATGGCAGCCACAAGCAGTTAATTGAATATCTAGCAGCATTCCTAATGACAGTACTCATAGCGCAGGACAGCCTGACTGGCTCAAGACTGTTTCCAGTTCAACTTCATGACTATGCGTAAATCCTGTGAACTCCTTCTCTGAAATCTCCTTTAACAATCTACGAAGTGTCAATGGTTTGTGTATTTTTAATAGTCTACCCAGCCCTCTCATCAGAGTAGGTGTGCTGTGTGTGGAGAAAAAGAGGGATTCAAATGTCCAAAGAATGACTAATTTCTAGAAATAAAGAGGTGAAGGAAACCTGGGTTGGATTTTAGTTAGATTACAGAAGAAAAAGTTCTGTATAGCACCATCCATCACTGTAACCAGGGCATAAATAATACACTTGTGTTTTCACTGGCTAGCTCCATGTTCGGAACCTGTGCAGGAATTTTCTCTTTCTCCCTCTCTCCCCTAGCAGAACAGCGCATACCAGCATGTGAGCTTTATTCTTCATATGAACCCTTATCAGAGATGCTTTCCCTGCTAGACCCAGGGGAAATCCAAGTGCAATTCCATTAGTGAAAGCAAATGAGGTCAACTATCACCTGCAACCTGATAGGATTGTCTGACAGGCACTGGAAACATCTGTGTACCCCAAAGCATCACACAATTAATATTTTTCTAAAGGACAGTGAAATACTTCCTTGCCCCTGAGTATTTCACAGATGGCTGAGAGGATCTTCCTTGTTAATGAAGTCAGACTTCACAACAGCTTCGCTTGACAAAAGGATGACATTTAAAGTTTCAAAGAAAGCAAGTGGCAAAAGAGGTTGTCTGAAATAATTTAGATTAATGATGTTCTTCGATTAATTTCAAGGTCCATTGAGCATAATCTGTTAAATATAAATCCCGTGCATAAGATTATAAACATTTTAAATATATCTACTTAAGCAACACAAGAGTCTGATATAAAGTTAATTATGAAAAATAATACCAAAATTTAGGATCTTAGTGCTGTTCCTCACTGACATCCACATTCAGGTTTTGCCATGTTTTATGGCTGGGAATGTATAAACAAAAATCTGAAGACTTCTCTAGGAACAGATTAAAAAATTAAGATCCTAGCTATATCTATGACTTTCATCATTTTCAGTGGCATGAACAAATACTCATGCCTTGCTTCACTGTAGTTCTAAGGTTGGAACATGCTATCTTTTTCAAAGCTACCCTCTCATTACAAAGGGAGGATTATGACCAACCTTCTGCTTAGAGGATGAAACAGTCTTCATGAATATAGTGAGTTATGGCCAGCATGTGGTTTGGCACTGCTGGTGCCCACAAAGCTACAGTACAGTAAGAGGGAGGGGAATGTCCTTTTATAGCAATTTGTAAACAGATCTCCAGAAATAGCTATCTCAGAAATTTCCAATATAACAAAGTAAAATAGTCTTAAATATACTGAGTAAATGCTGCTGCTACCTACATTTTAAGCAAGGAAAGCTCTCAACAAGAGGTGGAGCACTTCAGAGAACACAGATGGATTTTGTCAGCTGGACATGACAGAATCTAATGAAGAGAGGTCCAAGGGTCTTGTAGTCGTGTAATGAAAAGACAATTACAACACAGTCCTCTTGACATAGTTAAGTTCTCCTTGCACCAAGTAAAACATGTGGTTGCACCTGTACAATTGAGAGCGAGACCGTGACAGCCTCCCCACCTCCAGCCATTGCTCTGAGCAGAGAAAGTGTTTATTCTTTCTGATGCATTGTTGAAAAAAATTCCAAAGCAGCCAAAACCAGATCAAAAGTATCTGTAAATCATCTGTCTTATCCTCAGAATAATCTGGTAGCACTGAAGACAGAGGAACTACGCTCTCCAACTGATCGTCAAGGTACCTAGGGAGACACTGTGCTGCCAGAGTAGCATGATAACTTAAAATAAATAAGGAAGAAAAATTTGCTCAAGAATTTGCCTAGATTTCTAAAACCAGTGGGAAATGTTGCTTCAGAGAGATACTCTGACAAGGAAAGCCACTTACGCAAAAGCATCAGAATTTTCTAGGTGAAATGTCATTTTCTGCCAGGAGAAAGAGATGTAGTTTTCTGTCAGGAAAATAAAAATGATAGATTTGTGATTGCCTGGATGGAAGAACCCTATCTATTAAACTTACTTCTAGGAGGAAGAAAGCAAGTAGTTAAAAGCAATCCCTCAGTATGCTGCTACCTGCTGCAGACATTGTTGTCTCCCACTCAGATAATGATTAAAGTCCCAGATTTTCTTTTGTATTTCCTGCCTTCCCATCAGCTTTTTAATTACTGTTATTTTTGTTTCAGATAAAAACCTTCTATATGCACAGGCAACATTTAATCTTAAAAATCTTAAAATCCATGCTGATTCCAGCAATGATACCAGCAAAGCCTTGCAGGTGAACAGCTTTAGGAAGGATTTACTATTACAGAAACATGGTAAATTAGTTCTATTGAATGATTTCCAGGGTCTGCTCAAAAGCCTCTGGTTACTGGGCAATATGCAGGCCATACTATTTCCACCCACATGGATTTGCACTGATGTCCAAGGTTAATTTTTATGGAAAATGCATGGGAAATGGGATGCAAACCTCAGAGCTAAGAAGGAGGTAAGAAAATGTAGATGAATGGTATCATCTGAGATAAAATAAAGAAATAAAGCAGGATGTTGTATTTCGTAACAGTGCCCCATAGAACACAAGAATTATCTCTCCTTCACAGAATTTCTCTTCTATGCCAACATCAAGGTCCAGATTCTGATCTTGATTTACCCTTTTCCAAGAGCAATGTCTGATTTCCTGAGCATTTAATTTTGTTCCCTTGGACATATTTGTGAATGGGCTACTACATAACTTACAAAACTGTAGTAGAATGTAGCACACTTCCTGTTTCTTCTACAGTGAAACTATGACATGATTGTTGTGAAGAAAACTATGCTGCCCATGACCTTAAATACTTCACCTTTGAAATGAAATTGAAAGAGGAGAAAAGTAGGTTGTGATATTTATCTTTTTTAACTCTATAGATCCAGGACAGAAGCATATCCCAGTAGAATCTGCAGGAGATGCCATACCTTCATTTAAGATGGAAAATCCATACCTCCAAGATGCAAAAATTTAGTGTTCTGAAACTAGAAAGAAATAGTTGTAATGAAAGTCCCAGACACTGGTATATTTGTAATCAAAGCCACCTCTGCAGAAAGAACTGGGACAAACAGCAAAGTGAAGGCTGTGCAAGGCTAAATGAAAAACTAGGAGTAATGGAATTAAGAAGTAGCAAATAGCAAACATCTGCAAGAAAACTGCTGAATTTGTGACGGAGAAACTTCTTACTAAGACAGATGGTTTATTACAAAAAGCATGGGTAGATGCCAAAGCAGCTTTAACTCTGGAGTAACCAGCACCTCTATGTAGTAATTTCAAGAGTGTTACAGAGACAGAGAACTCCAGAGCTGCATCACACAGTTTGATGTCAAGGCAGCTAGTACTGGATCATGGGTCTCCACAGCAAATTGTACCCTGTTGTAGTGGTTTAAGGCCCTCAAACAGTTCTCTCACTCACTCCCCCCCCTTTCTTCTCCAGTCCTGGAGGGTTGGGGAGGAGAATCAAAAGAATGCAGCTTCCACAGGTTGAGATAAGAACAGTTTAGTAACTAAGGTATAACATAAATCACTACTGCTACCACCAGTAATAATAATG
>JASSUY010030832.1:0-56892 GCA_032466535.1 Forpus xanthops | reverse complement strand
CACTTGGAATATTGTGTGCAGTTCTGGTGTCCTCAATATAAAAAGGACATGGAACTGTTGGAACAAGTGCAGAGGAGTGCCACGAGGATGATCAGGGGACTGGAGCACCTCAAGTATGAAGATAGGATGAGAGAGTTGGGGCTGCTCAGCATGGAGAAGAGAAGTCTGCCTGGAGACCTCATAGCAGCCTTCTAATATCTGAAGGAGGCTTATAGGGATGCTGGGGATGGACTCTTCATGAGGGAATGTAGTGAGAGGACAAGGGGTAACCGGTTAAGACTTAAACAGGGGAAGTTTTGATTGGGTATGTGTAAGAAATTCTTTACTGTAAGGGTGGTGAGGCACTGGAATGGGTTGCCCAAGGAAGTTGTGAACGTTCCATTGTTAGTGGTATTCAAGGCTGGGTTGGACATAGCTTTGGGTGACGTGGTTTAGTGGGAGATGTCCCTACCCATAGCAGGGGGGCTCAAACTAGATGATCTTGAGGTCCTTTCCAACCCTAACTATTCTATGATTCTATGATCTCGAACTCTTCTACTGCACATGGTTCTTCATTCTCCCGGTCCTGCTTTTGCCTTCTTTGACCTGGGTGGTGCATGTAGAGGACTTGACAGTGAAAACAGATGCAACAATGTAACAACAGAATACCTTTTCAGATGAGGCTGTGCTGTTTCATCAGGGAGGTACCCCACTAGGTTTCTAACTACCACTATGGTCACATCCAGCAACCTTCCTCCTGTTCTTCCACTACCCAGACCACTAAGGTCTATAATTGGTCCCTAGCAAGCAAATACATCTAACAAGAAGATAACAGTAACAACAAAAGACACACCAAAACCCACAAAATGAGGCATAAGGATATTTGTACCCCTGCAGATGCATTAGAAGCATTTATTTGCCTCCATCTTGGCATTCTGGCCAAGCAGATCTGTTTGAATTTTTAAAGTCTAGTTAAAATCAACTGGTTTTCTTAGTTGCTGGTTTAAAGTTTCTTCTTGTGAGGAAATTTTCTTGTTTTGCAAGATAAAAATCTAATACATTTTGAAAAGATTGCCTACATCCATGGGGGCAGAATAATATCTCAACAAAGAAAATGCCAATGTTTTTCTGCTTCATTCTCAGCCAAAGTCACTCACAAGGTATGAGAGGTTGTGGGGGAAGGTCAGGTCTTTGGATTTATGTTTATTTTGCCCAAGTTTCTTCCTAGCTTGAGGTTACTTGGGAACTACTGGCTTCAACTAATGCAGATATTATAGAATTATAGAATAATAGAATGTTTTGAGTTGGAAACCACCTTAAAATCATCTAGTTCCAACCCCTCCTCCCATGGGCAGGGACACCTCATACTATGTCTGTGATTCTGTTTGGTAATCAGTTTGTTTAGTGCTCTTACCAATATGTAAATCTTTTTTTTTTTTTTTTTCCTTTTCTTTTTTTATCAAGATAATGGTTGACAATCTGACCTGTGCTCACCTCTTTTTAATCTCCTGCTCTGAGCTATAAGCACTGCTGAACTGTGTTGTAATGATGTGCACTACAGTGCAGGATGCTCTTCTGGTGGCAGCTGCTGTCTGCTCCAGACCTGGATCTCCTTGGAAGTAAGAGCATTATCCAAGATGCGCACATCAATTAATACCATTATGAGGTGACTCACTTTCTACAAAACACCTATTGATAGCATAGATTTTCATGTTGGTGCTCCAGCCTTAAACTGCAAAGTATGGTATTGGTCAGCTACTCCTGAGGTGCCCTAGGTTCACACCTGGCTAGTTTTCCTTCTGTCACATTACAGGGTCCAAGTGTCCAAACTGCTGGACTGTGAAATCCGTGCTCAAAAACTCAGCTGCCTGGCATCCAGTCACACCTTGCCCCAACACAAAATCTCAAAAATCTCCATCTGTCCCCATATGACATTTGAGATGATGAGAGGACTTTTGTCAAATGCCTTACCAGATGCTACCAGATGTTGTGAGATGCCTCAACAGAGTTCATCCTACAGCAATTAGGTTGCTGCAGCTCATTCTCTAACCTGCTCCCAGGGTGATACAGCTACATCATCCCCCCCACCCACCCCCCTTGGAGCAGCTTCTCCAGTTCCAGCCAAAGCAGAAGCTTTCAGTAAGAGACAGTAAAACTTCAGGCATTGAAGTGCAAACAGGCACAACAGCAACAGACAAAACAGACTGACAATTTCTTAAAGCATTCCACCTAAGAGCAGGAAATGACTATAAAAAAGCACTAGAGCACTGCATCAGCAAAAGGTTCAGAGATAAAATAAACACTGTAAACATAATACCGCCTTTCATAGTAAGAGAAAGATCGAGGGAGGAGGAACAGTACAGCCTTTGCTGTTTTGACTGGCATCGCTGCTTGTCTCGCTCTGACAGGTTGCCAGGTTAAGGTTTTGTTTTGAATCAGTCACTTCCCTTTGAACAGTGGCAACTGTTACCATTGTTACCCTGTTACACTGAATGTAAAACAAAATTTCCACCAGCAGCTTTCCTGCCATATGCTTATTCTAGGAGGCAGCAGGCATTTAGGATTTGATAGAAATCACAGTGTGGAAACATTTGCAGGACCTGTCTCAACAAAGTAATTACCTCGATCACAGTAATAAAATATAGAAGACATTGAATTCATAACTGCTATCCATGAGATCTAGCCTAAGAAATCTAAAAACGTCAGAATGGGCTCTATATTCTTTCACTGACAGGTTACTGTTTCAAGAATTGTCCCTCTAAAGCATAAAGCATACACTTGAAGTCCTGAAACTCTTGAGTATGTTTTAACTGAAAAATTTAACAGATTTTCTTGAGAAATTTCCGGGGTTTTTTCTCCACAATAAGCCTAGCCACATCCTGATGAAAGCAGTTTCACATAGAAAAGTGATATGAGGGGCTTAAGATAGGGTTTCATAAGATTTTCATAATAGCACAGCTTTAATTTTTATAATCAGAAATATTTTAATGTCTCAAAAACTATCACAATTTCCTATTTATTTATGGAAAATATTTTATAATATCACTCCTATTTACTTAGAATGTTGGTTTTATTTCCTAATCCTTTAGAGATTAAGAACTAGCTATATTAAAAACAATTAAATGTCTCTTTATAAGAATATCTTTACAGTTAAATCAGTGCTTAGTAGTTCAATAAAATAGTTCAATAAATAATGAGTATTCCCTCTTTGCCTGAATTTCTACAATGAATGCTAAATTACCACTGAGTTCTCACTCCCAAACAAATTTATTTAAATATTTGGTAAGTCAGCTAGAACTTACTAGGTGTTGTTGGAAATACACTACCCATATGGTCTCCTGGACTTAAAAAAGCTGAAGTCTGATCTAATGCTACAGGCATTGGATGATTATTAATAACAGCTTGTATTTTTGAAAGAACCTAGAAGAGTTAGGCTCCTAAATACAACTTCCCCTTGAAGGGAAATTATTGGTAAATCCTATAGGAACCCAGACATCACTAAAAAGTAGGAAAGGAGAAAGATACATCATTTTGACCTTAAAATGAATCTACTGACAGTAATGCCAGCTCCTTGATATTGAAAGAATCAGGCCTTTGGGTTTTGGGGTCTTTCTGGTTTTTTTCTGTTTTCATATCGTTTGGTTTGGTTTGTGGGGTTTTTGTTGTTGCTGGTTTGGTTTGGTTGTTTTTTATGAATGTGAGAATAAGTAGTCTTCTCCAATCCTAGAATTTAGCTAGCGTCCACATTCACCTTCTTGTAGGTAAAATAAACTTGTTATAGCCCAGTACTGTAGCTTGTTTATTTATTATTCTGTGGGTAACTAAATAATCACCTTTGACTTGTTCAGTTGCATTTTCTTTTTTGAACATTAACAGAAACAGCTTATATGAATGAGATTTATGTTATGCTGAGACAACGTTTGCAAGATGAAGAGACCAAAAGTGGAGAAAGCAGAGCTTTTAGAAGGTAAGACAAACAAAACAATGATGGAAGTGTTGTGCCTTACAAACACAAATATAGAAAATAAATGTACAAAGATAAACATACAAAATAAACCCAAAAGTGTAATCAGCCAAAAATCATTGTTACTGCAATAGGATCTGCCCCAGTAGGGTTTATCTGTCCTTGTTTTAACACATAATTGGTCATTTCTCAATGCCAAGTTTCTCCGGGCATGGAAGTTGTTGCCTTCAGTGTCTCATCTGGAGGGAACTAGCTATTAAGAAAAATGACAAGGAAAACATATTTTTTAAAAAAAAATAAAATTAAAAGATTGTATTGGAAAAGGGATAGACTCCACTTTTCATGGAAAAATGATACAAGACAGGAAATCTTTCCTCCATATTCAGTTCCCCTCTACTTATTTGTTTGCAAGCTCTCAGAATACATCAAGAAAAAGCACTAAGGAAAAAATAAGAGGTGGTAAGAGAGGAAGAACACATAATAGATGTTAAGATATGCATGGAAAGACACACAAGTGATGAAGACACAAATCATATTCAAGGTTTTGGAGTTGTCTTCTTTTATTGACTTGTGCTGAAGACTAACAAGCTTTTCATTACATCACATTATGTGTAATTAAAGTGTGTTACACTTGCAGATTCAGAACTGATGTAAGGAAGCAAGTTGTTGGAAAATATGTATAAAGATGTTTGGACTGAAGTATTTGTAACTTTTCACTTAATAATAAAACCTGACAGCTTCCTTATTAAAGCTATGAAGTGATGTAGGACATCCTGCCTCAAGAACTCCTCTAATGTAAAATAAATAGTATGTAAAGAGGACACACTTCACTCTCTCAACGAAATGTTCCCATCTTTTGCCTGAAACAAAGAAGCTCTATAAAGTTAGCTACATGTCTCAGTAATCAAGGGAAGGAATTGGAAAATAACCCTGCCAATTGAAACTGCAGGAGTTCTTTTCTGTTGGCCTATGTAGAGTCAACACAGTCGCTTCAGCCAACCAAGTGGCTATCGGAACAACAGAAAAACCCAGCACAAGAGTTGTTGAAAGTGACCATGAATAGATAGAGCCAAATTTTCCAAAGGCAGAAACCCTTTTCAAGTAGACAAAGAATAAGCATGAATTATACACCTGTATTTGCCAAAATGCCACATGCAAATGTCTAAGGGCAAGTGGAAAAAAAACAAACAAACCAAACTAAAGAAACAATGGAAAATGTCCAGTGCACACTCTTTTTTACAGGAGCAAGTATAGGAGAATTTTTATATTCTCCAGTGTTCTGGAGGTCAAAATTTCCACATATACAAGAAGTGAAAATCCATGCAAATGTCATCCATGATGCAAACTCTCAGCTTGGCTCTGCACTGGCGATTTACAAAAAAGGAAATTCAATCTCTGTTTAGTGGTAATAGCTGCACTTGCAAACCTGAGCACAAGTTTTTGCATGAACAAATCAATCATTTAACACAGAGGGTCGAATATTATTATAAATTATCAGAATACTCTATTGCAAAATTCTTATGAAAGTTGATGACCCATTGCTAACACTGGGAAAGAAGTAACATCTATTGAAATCGGCAACCCTTCTTGCAACCACTAAACAGGAAAGCTGCCATCCAAATATTCCAGATAGTTGGGACTGTAGAAGTCTCTGGAGACTTGCCTGGATTTAGGGGTGAAACTAAACATTGCCCTTGTATGTCAAATTTATTCCTACTTTTTGGACCCCCTATACCTTCCTTAAACAAAATGAAAAATTGTTGAGTAAGTAAGAAGACATCTGGCAGACTTTACAGACTGCACTGATGGTGTTCAATGATATCTGCTCTGCAGAGAAGCATTACCTAGCTCTGTTCAGAGTAAGCCAGCTGTTCAGTCAGCTGAAATTAGCAGCTCAGAGGTGTCTGAAGAAATCAGAAATATGCCAAATACATATTGCCCTCAGATGAATCAAAAATGGTCTTTCCTGGCAAAAAGCCAAGCATCCAAAGTAAAAGGATTGCTATCTGGAGAATTTATGTCTCTCTGTAAGTATTTTCTTAGGGACATATCTTTGGACCAGGATGATGGGAAGGAGAAGATTTGTCAGCATATACTGTACATACACAAGCAGCTTTCTGAGAAGTGGCATCAAAATGGCTTTGTGGCTTGCATGTGATTCACATTGAATGGCTCTGCTGCCAAATCAAGATTCATGACTTTGTACACTCTCTACAAGGGCTGTTTCTTGAACTGGAGGGAATCAGTTGTTTACATACTTTTATGGTAAATTATAATATTTCTAGAAATATTTTAACTTCCTACCACAGGAAAACAAAACAAAACAAAAAAAAATTTAATTTCTGATTCAGGCCTTAAAAATACTCTAAATAAACCAATATAGTAATATACAATATTATACAGTAAAGTATATACCAGGAAGCATGTGGAGAAAATGGACACTTAAAATGGCTTCTACCTGAGGGACTGGTTTTGTGACGTTCAAACTGGCATAACCTTTCAAAAGATGTTTAAACTTAGAAGCCTGGGGAAGAAGACTGAAAGAGTCACGTTTGACTCTCCAAACCTGATTTTATCACACAGGCAATAGAAAAACAGTTCAAAGCTTTCGGTAAAAAGAAGGAGAAAAAAAAATCAGCAGAAGCAGCAAAGAGAAAAGTATAAGCAGAGAATAGAGGAGTAGTCATGGATACAGTTCAGTTACTAAAAGGATTATACACAGTCAAGCTGAAGTGGGTGAGGTAACAGAGAGGCAGTTTAGCTGTTTGGAAACTAATGAAAGGTGGCATGGTTACAAACCAAAGGAACTGAAACCAATAGCGCAAGATAGGAAATAAGATAGTAGAGCCATAACAAAGCATGGCAGAGTATCAGTCATGATTGGAATGTGGAGACTGAAATACATGACACTCTTCTAAAAGCTAGAAATAAAATCAAGAATGGAATATTGACACAGTTTAATAAAGACCACTTTTGTAAATAAGAAGTTGCATAACATGGAGAAAACTGAAGCTTTTATGGTCAACATCAATTTGAATTAAGAGCTAGAAAATGAACTAGCATCGGAAGTTTGCCATTCCTTCATGTGGGTCAATTCTGAACCTGGATGAGGACCTCATTAATATTTCATTGGAGGAAAAAATGCTATCAGAAATGTTACCATTATGTGGGCACATAAATTTCCCAGATGTAGACTGGAACAAACATGTCATCAAATATCATAGGGCCTCTTTCTTTATGAATGTGATAGCCAATATATTTCTTCACCAAGTGTACTGTGACTAGTAAGTACCGTTATAAAAAAAGTTCTGGTCAGCTGGAAATGACAGATCAAGCGAGAGACGTAGGTGTAAAAGTTACTCACAAAATTACTATGATTCACCAGTATAATGATAAAGTGCAATGTGATACTAACCTGCAGCAAAAGCAAAATATTTCCAGTAGAAATCGGGATGTATTGATATCATTATGCAAGGTAACAATAAACCACAGACAGTGCTGTGTTATGTTGTTTGCAAAGATGAGCTGAGACCAGAACAGACAGAAAGAAGAGTTAATCATTCCTTTTAGGGAACTGAGAGTCTACTTTGGGAGAAAGAGAAAAAAACTGGGAGCACAGGTGGTTGCTCTCTATGAATTGTGCTAGCATGAAGTAAGAGCTACAGGACCAACTAGAGGATCATATCAGGAGGGGAATAAAGTGGCCTGAATTTATTTAGGAAATTAAAAAGAATGAGTTTCCTTGCAATCAGCTGCATAACAGCTTCCCAAGAGAAGTGCAGGAGCAAAGGTTAATTCATTGGCTGATGATGAAGGATAATGAGGTTAGGAATGGGATTACATGATGCAGTTCATTCTCAGTGCAAAAGACTGAAGATAATGATCCAGTAAAACCCTTCCCTTGTTCAATATTCACATATAGTTATTAAACATATCTGAGATGCAGGTTTTTATCCATAGATACCAAACTACACACAGGAGAATCAATAAATTAAATTTAGCATATAATTAATGCTTAGTTCTCTAAATAAGTACCAAGCTGCACTTTTTTATATATATATATTTTTTTTTATATCAGTGTAAGATGTACTTTAATATGTTGGGGGGGGGTTGATTTTTGCACTTTATATCATCAGATTCACAAGACCTATACTACAGAAAATCTGAGAATATGAACCAGATCTTTTAGCACCAAATAGTATTGAATAGCAGTGGCTTTTCACAATACAAATTACATTTTTTCAGTACATTCTTTCTCCCATCTCCTGCTTAAAACATGAGCATTAATTAAAACAAAAGGGTCACATTTAGAAAGCAGGGGTAAAAATAGGTTCTTGCTTTGACATATATGGTTTAGGCTGTTTAAAAAGTACTAAATACTAAAAAATATATGCTTCTTTCTCCTCTGTCTCAAAGTCAAGTCTGTGTATAGGTGAAGTTTTCTTTCAAAATTTATTGCCACAAAATGTGACAAAGCTTAAAAACACGGAAGATTTTTTTGTGCTATCTATGATAGACCTGCAGAATGGACTACTGCTAATTGTCACTGGGTCAGTAGACTTTCAAAATGAATTAATCATTTTATGACCACTAATAATTCCTGTAGCTTTGCAAGGTAAAACAATGCATCAAAATTGTATCTTCCGGGAAAAAATTTAACTTTGAGCATGAGGTCAGAAAGGAATTTCTTCTCTGTTTCAGTTACTCATTTTAGCAGATGGGCTTGGGGATATTTCAGCTTTCCCAGACTGTAGGAGTAGTAGCTGTTGCTGTATCAGGACAAAAGATGGGATATGGATCGAAGCTCCAGTGCAATGTATTCTCTTCCATTTGGAATATGAGTCTTCCTTTATACTCCGCATATGACGACTAATATCAGCAAAGAAAATGATGCAAAACTGACATAACTAAGAAAATTCAGGCTCCAACTGGCAGAGAAACAGGAAATATATTCTCTAAAATTCAAGTAGCTATTTTTATAATCTTTCATCAGTAATATACAAAATAATATATGCTCCTGAAATTTCATGAGTGGCGTCAGAATTTCAATGCTTGCTTCTATGCCATTGGGACCTCAGTTAAACTCCAAATTATCACAGAATCACAGAATCATAAAACAGTTTGAGTTGGAAGCAACATTAAAGGTTGTCTAGCTCCATATCCACAGCTGTAAGCAAAGACATTTAGAGAAGGCTAGACCAGGTTGCCCATCTAACCTGGCCTTGGACAGTTCCACGAGCGAGGCAGCCACAGTTTCTCTGGGAAACCTCTTCCAGTGTCTCACCACCCTCACAGTAAAGAACTTCCTCATATCTAACCTAAATCTACCCTCTTTTAAAGCCATTATCCCTTGTCCTATCACAATTGGCTCTTGTAAAGAGAGTCATGAGTCATCTTGATATAAACGTCCTCTCCAGTCTACACAAAAATAGCTTGACCATTCTTAGTAATGAAGGGAGAAACAAAGCTTGTGTTATTCAGAAAGAGGTAATACGGAACATGCACAATATGTATTTCTGCGTTTATATTAAGTAGGCACACATGACATACACAGTTGAATCGGAATGAAGGAGGAAGAAAAAAGATGCATACATTGATTACGCTTTCCACTTTCAGGCATCTATAATAGCATCATCCACTCTTGAGACTTTTAAGCATCAGTAAACCACATCTCTCAAACCACATACAGAGCTACCACTATCATACTTAACTTCAGACTGCACTTCAAAGTACATAAAATCATAAAGACAACAACTAGAGGACACATACAACTTTCCTGAAAAATCAAGCTTTGAGCATTCAGGCTGCTTCGCAATTTAGTTATGTAAAAGCATAAGTTTAGAAGGTAAGTCCCAGGAAATATACTCAATAGCATTCCTCCGTATTTCAGCATAACATCGATATATCAGACCCCCACTACCAAGGACAATTTTGGTCTGTCTGCCTGTGTTGGGCTCAACAGGAAACATTCTGTACTTTTTTCATGTGGCAGGACAGCTAAAACAATGTGGAGGACAATATAGCATCAGATCCACCAAAATCAAAATACATAGCCTATCTGACTAGATACTAAGCATCTCTTCATGATTACAGCAAGTTTGCTGTGATAGGAGTTCTAATATTTTGATACATGTCCTTGTATCATAACAAGAGTTTTAAAGCATTTTCAAACTGCAGCCATGGATAGATTGCTTGCAGTACTGTTGTCCATTTGGAAATTTCAGATTTTGTTTATTTATTTTAACGGGAATTTTGACACATCAAATATTTGGGGTTGCAGAAAATGGCAATGCATCCTGACTACACACTGTCTAGGTAAACACTTGTCAAATGAGGAATACTGAAATCAAAACAAGTTTGTGGGTGTCATTCCATAAATTACAGTCTTTCTGGCTACTGGACCAAATTCTAGTTACTGCTTCAATACAGAAAGGCAGTAGTCAGAAGATTACCAATCCTATGGCATGAAGAGTTGCATCTTGAATGGCATTATATGTTTATAACAATAATAATCTTTCAACCCCATCCAAAAGTAGTAGGAGCAACTGTTGAGGCCACTTCACTGAGAGTCATCACATTGGGGATGAGAGTAGATGAAGCTCACTGTGAAATGACTCAAGAAAAGTGTTTGAAAAGAGATATGTTTTGGTTGGACACTGAAAAATGTAATAGGATTGAACTTGTCCTAGCTGGAGGTGTGTTCTAATAAGAAAGCCATACATACTGAGTTAGCAGAAAAGACTTAAGAGATTATTAAGTTCTCATTAATAATCACCCTAACTATTGGGAATACCTTGTGATCATCTGTTCCCACCATCTTAGATTTACACAAGACATACTAAAGAAGCAAAGAGGAAATTAAAAGCAAGCAAAAGCAAGAAGAGTAGAAGGTTTGGATCCCAACCTTCCTGAACTTAGAAAGCCTTCATACACTCTATTTTTCAGCTTGAGACCTTATGCAGTTCTAAGTGGATTTGTGAATTTAAATTAGACCAAGAAAAATAAAAATTTACTGCTTGAAGTGCTATCTTAACACTTGGGTAAAACATCTGCATTAAAATTCAGACCCATTCAAAAGGGACTGCATTCCAGGCTACACAGGTTTATGAACCCCAGTTCATTTAAATAAAATCTGCTAAGCAACTGTCCATGAACACAAGCTCCAAAACTTCTCTCCTCAGCCAACCTTTCTTATTCAGTATATGCTTCAAATTCCTCTTCTTCAGCCTTCTCTAATCCCCTTAAGCACTTCACTCTTCCAAAAGTCAACTAATGAAAATGGACACCTGAAATGTAGTTAAGATGGAAGACAAGATAACGTGGTGTTGGTCTGATTCCTCTCCAAGCCCAGAAAAACAAGCCTAAAGGTTCATTTACCCTGTGGAAACTAACTGTTTTCAAGATTAAAACAAGCCAAGCCAGCAGCCTACACCAATCATAGATAAAGAAGGGGCTTCACATATATTTATCCATATTAATATTTCAGGTGAACAAAACGTATGCATCACAATTCTCTAAAAACTTTACAAAATAAAGCATGATAAACAGGCATCAGAAAACAATCAGGACAGTTAAACAAATCACCTTTACATCAACCTAAAAAAACACACATTAGATTATTTTCTGAAAAAGGTAGCCTTGAAAATATTTAAATGTTTTGTCTACTTTTTCAACAAAATGGATCATTTCTTCATTTCAAAATAAATATAGTAACTCATTAAAGAGAGGATAAAAACCCACAAATTACATAGATTTAAGTATTTTGGTGTATATAATTTAATTTAAGTAGAAATATTTAAATTGCATGTGGATTTATCATTACAGTGAGATAAAAAACAAGAAATTCATTTTCAGTCAATCTAAAATATTTTTTATTTTTTAGTTCAGCAAATAAAGTGAAAAATTAATTTTCCATAAAGACCTAATGGTAAATTTTTCAATGGACAGAAGAGGCTGAAACTTTCTAACAAGAACAAATAATGTCTTGTTTATTAAATTTGCATTAAAATTCGTTAACTAAGTTCAAGTAGATACATAGAAGAAATGACTGAGACTTGTTTCAGACTTTCTGTGTTTTAAGAAGCATGATTCTCCTGATATGTGACATTCACACATACTGTTCAGCTCTCATATATCATATTACACATGCATATCAGGTTGTCTATATGTAATATATACCCAATCCTTACTAAACCCTATCTGGTCCTATCAGGATCAGGTTGCACAGAAATGAAAGTGTTAATAAAGTTAGGAATTTGGTGTTAAGTTTTACTCTTGAAAGATATGCCAGAAATTATGGTACGCATTCTACCCCATACAAACGTCTGTTTAAAGGGTAGAAGTAGCCACTAGAACAGGTACTTTCTCTGCATTCGACTTTATCTTCCAGCACACTATGAAACCTGGCTTAGTGGTAAGTACTACTATGCAGCTACTATACAGTGAGGCTGAAATACTATGGAACTGTATATAACAAAATATAAAGAGGACATTTGTTTTCCACTTCAAGATATTCAACAGCTGTATTTATTCAGAGATTTTTTTAACAAGTAGGAAACAAGTCATACTATATTTTACTTGAACAGGAGTAAACATTCACTTTCTGAAGGCATTAGTTTCTGTCTTAACTACTTTGGAACCAGTTATTGCCATTTTTGAAATGTCACCTGCAACATAGGAGTCCATTGTTTCTGACAGCTTTTTCACAGGCTAGTTATCTTACTGCAGATGAAGAGCTGCTTTTCCAAGAAGCTCTATTTGTTCCAGCCAGGCAGCCATGGATGCATTCTAACAAATGCTCTGAGGATTTCTCCTATGCAGTTATTATCAGCAAATCACATACCTAAATTTGTGCCTAATGGTCCCTCTGACACAAAGATCAAGGGATGACATTCCTCATGCATTGTAAGAGTTTATTGGTGCTCAGTCAGGCATAAGTGAGACATTTTTCATCTTGTTTTATATCATGCTGCCATCCACCAACACCAAGTTTCAGCTTTCTTTTAGTCTGTGGGCCTCTGCATTTTTTTATTTGTTCACTGTAGCCTGATGGCAGGCAAAATTTACTAAAGCATAACAGAATAATGTTCTTTCTGTCTAATGATTAGCACTGAGAGGAACTTTCAAGTTCTGGAAATTCTTAAGGGTCTTCTTCATAAAGCTGATGAGCTTCTCGGCATTCTACAGACATTTTTGTAAAATTACCTAGTCAAGAGTGACCTAGCCAAAACCAAGATTTATTAAAAACAGAGAAGATGGAATTCAAAGAAACAGTTTCCTGAATAGCAGTGAACTTAACACTTCAGTGAACCAGGATTTCTATGACAGTACATGGTAGTGATGGGGTCAGACACATAACTTCAGGTAGTTCCCAAAATAAGGGTACCTAATACATACATCACAGTATTAATGTGTTTCATTCTTACCTGAATACACATTCAAGTATCTACACTCTTAGTAAAATATCAGTCACCAAACTCTTGCTGTTTATTCCAAGTATTTTCTATGATAGATACACCAGGTAAAACACAGTATCAGATTCCAGAAGACCATATCCTTCATGATAGTCCCATATTGCAACATCCACATAATGCAGATAAATTACATTTTTTTCTGTGTTTAAATTTAATAAATTACTAATAATTACAAAAAAGAAAATAGTGAATTTACATTACTTCAGGCATTACTGGAGCTGCTAATGCAACAGCTGGAAAAAAGTGACAAGCTGTCACCACATGAGAGTTTGTGTTTCTTTACAGTTTTAACATTTCTTCTAGCAAAAGGCATTACCTCTCTATGCAAAATTTTGCTCTACCTGCATTTACTTAAATACCTCAAAGAAAGCAAAAGATCAAAATACCTGCTATGTATATGCTCATTAGCTTTTCCTACTGTTACTCCCATGTATACATAATTGAAAAGTGCAAAGATTAAATTGTCACTAACCTTGCTAATGGTACTAAAGACTGTACGCAATGGAAATGTTCAAACTGATATCCTGACCAACAGTGCAGTCAGATTTTCAGGCCATGTCTTGTAGGGTCACTGTTGCTGAGCATATCCAACTCTCTGTCATCCTCCTGATATTTCCTGAACTGAATGACACCTGTCCACAGCAGGAAAGAGAAGGTCAGTGTCCACTACTGGCAGATATGTTGGAGAATAGCTGGATTTGGAAGACAGATATGTGATGTTCAGTCTCCAATTGTAAGTTAGCTGTTTCTGTCCTTATAATTTCTTAGACTGTGAGAAAGAGGAAAGAAATCTATACAATAGTGTATATTTTTACGGTAAATGAAAAAATTATACAGCTTAAAATATTATTCTCAATTATTCCTCAGGTAATCATTGTCTCCACATGTTTCAATACACATATTTATTGAATTCTAGATCACTGGCTGTAAATCCTTTCATCAGAATGGCTCAGCCATAACTATTTTCACTGAAGTTAAGCACAGGCTGCATAGTTTCCAATCCAGTCTTATTCTTTGTCATCTTTCTTATTCTTAGCTCTGAAATTAAGGCCTGATGTTTTATAAGTGAAGAAGATACAAGATACACTACTTCCAAATCCAGTAAAAGTTACTTTTTTTTTTTTTTTTTTAGGAATAGTCACACTGAGTCTTTGTTTACAGAATGGTTAAGGTTTCTACTTATTAAAAGAGATCAAATATATACTGAAACTCCACTTTATCCACTGCAGAAATCAGCTTCAGAGTTTTGCTATGAAGCTGCAAAACACAGCACCGAGTAGAACCACAGATTCCAAAACCTTGTCAGAGAACCCCTTGGGCACTTCAAGAGAGATTAAATCTACAGATTATTCAGGACAAAATAACTTGGCTTGCTTTTTGGCACCAGAAAAAAAAAAAAAAAAAAAAACACCATTTATAAGACCTCAGTTTCAGTTTGCTCCTGATTTCCCAAACATCTCAAATTCTCACTGCTGGAATTCCTCACGGCTGAATTCCTTCCAGGTTTTTTTGAAGAGCCTTCTTTACAGAAATATCACAAAATTATCTGATGGCAAAAATGGGTATTTTCTAAACCCACATCTTAACTACCTAATCCCTGCATTTAAGACTTCATCTTCATTTCAGTCATAACTACAGGCTCCAACCCTGATTTAGGGAAGTCAGGGGATTCAATCCCTTGGTTTAAATACGAAATAGGCAGAATAGAAGCAATATTGTATTTTAATCTTCTGCAAAGCAGTTTCAGGCTCTGTAAAAGTATCCCCACAAACTACTGAGAGAAGAGCAGGAAAAAAAGCACCTGAGCAACCCTCTGTCTGTCTAAGGGCAACACAGACTAGCAGAAAAAGTCCTGGCAGAACTGAAGGACATTAGAAGGCAGAAATCTAGATAGAACGTACACATCTGTACTCAACTTCATAACATCTTTCACACAGGAATAAGATTCATGATTGGGGTTGTTATTTTATGCTAACCTACTGAAACATCCTATAAAATACACTATAGAGCAGGGGTAGTCGAAACCATGTTTTCAAAAAAAACTCCCCCATACAACTGAACATCCGTAATTCACTGTAGCACCAGGACTGCATAATCTCAAGCACATAACATCACTGCACTTGAATATCAAAGCAATATTAATTCATACTTCAAACAAACACACAGTTTCTGTTACCTGTTCATGCAACTCCCGCATGCCCACATTAACTTTCTTTTTCTCTCCTTATTAATTTTCAGTTGCCAAAGTCTCCTTATTTGACAACTTCTGCACCAACATGAACACTCTAGCAACCACAAGCAAGGTGTATGAAAAGGGCAGCTGACCCCTTTTGGCAATAGTACAGACTGTTTAGGCAATCACAGCCTCTATTCCTCAGTAACTGATTATCAACAACAATAAGCCATAATGATATTTGCAATGATGCAGTAGCAGAAATATTCATCTGCACTTGCATTTAAATGAAAGTGGGAGCCTAATATACTAACACTAACTGGTGCTGCAGCAGGCAAAAACTCAAAAACAGTAAATTTTATTTTTACTTAAAAATTTCATGATCCAACAGCTGTTGCATACTTCCAGGTACTTTCATACTCTTTTGCTTGTCAGAAATGTTAAAAAAAAAAAAAAAAAAAGTAGTGCTAGAAAGAAAAAGAGGATTTTTCTTTACGGAAAGTATTGCCTTTCCTTCAGAAAAGCCAACTATTCAACCTTTTTGAAATTTGGTAAGAGAAAACCAAGTATTTTTGGCCAAAGCCACACAAAAATAGTTCGGGGGTTTTCCACAAAAAGCCCTGTAAGTTTCTAAGAAATGTAGATACAATCTGGAAGTACATTCAGAAAAAAATCTTTTTCCTGTTCAAATAAGGATTCAGGCTGAAAGGTCATTTTAGGTAATCTCCTCCTGCTTATTTCATCAATTATGCTATTGAATCCAATTCCACCAGAAGGATGTCTCTCATCAACTACAGTATTTAATAAAAAAGCAACCTCTCAGCCTGGTACATGACAATAACAGTCATTTTTATTTGTATCTGTTGAAGTGGGAACATCTGAAAAACAAATGACCCCAGCACCACTAAGAAGTGATACTACACGTAAGATCAACTGCTGATTACAAATTCTGGCAATGCCAAAATATTTAGCTCAATCTCAGATGAAGCTAAAACCAGGTAGAGGTACTAAATGACATTGTAGATGTAGATCTGACATCAAGTGTAGACGATGACAAATTTCAACCCAGTCTATAAATATACAGACTGAGAGGATTTATGAGCCTGAAAGCATTCAGCCTCAATTTGAAGAAATTTAGAAAATTTTACTATTGACTTGTTCAGGAGTATTAGAGGAAAAAAAAAAAAAAAAAAAAAATCCATAATAATCTATTATTTATGCAAGAGAACATTAGATATCTAAACAGTTGAATATATAAATAAGAGGTATGCTATAACCCAAAACAAACCATAGCATATTTGACCAAAAAAAGGATCTTTTTTACTTAATTGTTTTCCATATTTCTAACAGGTTTCAAATTCAGTATAAGACTTACATGCACAGAAATATGGAGAAAGATGGAGTGGGAAAGAAAAAAGAGAGAGATTAAAAAACAGACTTCACATCCACTCTTAAACAAATGTACATGCAGATAACAAAAAGCAAACTAAGATTTCAGAAACAGAGCATAGAGGCTCTATTACTGCACTTCCCAATACTACAGATATAGGCAAAATCAGAGCATGTGAATTAGTTCACTTACATATAAGATCCCTGGTATTTTTCCAACTAACATTTCAGATTAATTTTGAAAAACACACCCAAGACAGATTTTCTTCAAGTGTTTGCCTGAATGGCACTCTTGCCTCTGCATGAGAATGTTGCACTCTTTTCAGATCCATTCCAATACTTCCCTCAGTGTTTTACTTTGAACTGAAAAAAAAAATTTAAATTCTGAAGGCGCACCCTTTAAAAAAACTGAGCCACATCAGGTCACAATGATTTGGCTTAAATGGATACATAAAACAGTGCAGTTGGCACAGATCTATTGCAAACAGCTTGGTAGTGATATTGAATGAAAATGTGCATGCCTGGAAGCCTGCTGAAAGACAAACATGGAGACATAGATTTCCAGTTCTCAATTCTGTTTTTCATGCTGGCAAAACACCTGCATGTTGTTACACGCAAATGACAACCTTTTTGTTTGGAGGCAAGAGTTTACTCCCTCCCTCTTTTATACTCATGTTCACGGCATTCTCATGCAGGCTTTCTTCTCTGTTTATTCTCAGTCCAGCAGTGTGACAGCCTCTGGTGTAACATCCCAACAGTAAATCCTGTTTTCAAATTGCCTTACTTCTCAAGAACCACACTATACGATTCCTATATCTTCATCAGAAACCATTTTTTAGGATTAGCTGGCAAACCTGAGGTTCAGACATTTCTGCCAGTACCAGCATTATACCCAAACTTCTCTGAGCAATGCTGAGAGACTTCCAGCTCCCACCTTGTCCCAGCTGGGCCCTGAAGAGGACAGAACTGAAAGAATCAATGCGGCTCTGTGAAAGAAATTAATGCAGAAAGCAAGTATGAGGCACAGTTTTTCCCTACTTTTACCCTAGGATAAACTCACTGACTTGAACAGAGTCACCCTAGAGTAGAATTAAAATATACACTGATAAATCAGGCCCATTGATTCACTGACAATGCCCTTGTAGGACCTTTTTAAGCTGCCAGCCTCCTGAACATTGCTGCAAGCATTATCTTCCCAAGCACTGTGCCATGCCATTTCCACAGACAAATTGTTTCCTGACACAGCAGAGACTGATCTCCATGCTTCCTGCTTAGTTAATGCATTATAACCACATTGTTTTGCGCTGGTTGCCCTCTAATTTATGTGCAAAAGGATTTTTGATTCAAACACACAGCCCTCAGCTGTGGCAAATCATTGTGGAGTTTTGAGTCCTGAAGCATTCACAGATCACAAGAGTTACAGACACAAAACGTACTTCCCAAACTACTTTTATTTGAGAATCCAGGAGAGAAAAGGTGGATCAGACTACTGGATCCAAGAATGCTTTCTAAGGAAGTGTCCTGGGTTCTGCAGTAGCAGTCATTTTTCTCCTTCTTAGTAGCTGGTGCAGTGGTTTTTTTACTTTCAGGCTGGGAACAGCGCTGATAACACCGATATTTTCAGTTGCTGCTCAGTAATGTTTAGTCTGACCAAGGACTTTCTGAGTCTCATGTTCTGCCAGGGAGGAGGGGAAGCTGGGAGGAAGCAGAGACAGGACACCTGACCCAAACTGACCAAAGAGGTATTCCATACCACAGCACATCATGCCCATTATATAAACTAGGGGCAGTTACCCAGCTCTGTCAGGCTTGGTATCGGTGGGTAGGTGGTGAGTGCTTGTATTATCTTCCCTTGTTATTTCCCTTGTCATTATTATTATTAGTGGTAGCAGCAGTGATTTATGTCATCCCTTAGTTACTGGACTGTTCCAATCTCAACCCCTGAGAGTTACATTCTTTCATTTCTCCTCCACATCCCTCCAGGAGCAAGGAGGAAAAGGGAAGGGAGTGAGAGAGAGACTGCGTGGTTTCCTGAGTTACAGCTGGGCTTAAACCACGACAGGAGGCAATGATAGCCAAACTCCTGGCCTTGAAGTCCAAGGTACCAAAGGATACCCTGACGAAATATTTTTACATCTGTTCACCTTTTCTGAACTCCTCAAAAATGTTCTGCCTTTTTGTTTTCAGACAGATATTAAACCCAAGAGTCAGTGTGAGACAGTGAAAAATTATGTCTGGTAATGTCTGGTAATTATTGCTTGGTAATTAGAAGCTCTCAGCCAAATAATAAACCTTTCTTCCAAGTATATCTAGTCATGTTTTAATGACACCTTTCCAACTCATGTCTTCTAATTTCTGGCCAATGTCAAAAATGCCATAGGGATGGGACAATGTGAAATGAAAATCAGGCTCCACTTTGAACATCAGATAGGAGGGAAAATGCCTCAAAAAAAGAAAGTGCAAGAATCGGGGCTGTTCCAGCGTTATTTCAACAATTCCAAGAGACCTATGCTAGTGGAAATATTTTGGTGTTCTGGAGTTCCAAAATGTCAGTAGATTATGTGGTGAACCAAGGCAAGCTACAATGAGAAAAATCAAGATTTATATTCAAAGACTTACTTCATGCTTGCCTAGAAAAATCCTGTCAATATTTAGAGGAGAGAAGGAAGGCAACCTGGGAAGGAAGATGAAATATAAACCACCACTGCTGTAAACTGCTCCAACACTGTGAGAAGACAAAAAATCTGGGGACATTCATTTCATCTCAGTCTCCCTCCCATCTAACTAATAGATGTGGGCAGTGTTATGGACTGAGTCATTTTACACACCTGCTTTAAGATAGGTAAAGCTGCTACTTACAGTTCATTAACTGTATTGACTGCAAATCTACAGAGCATAAAAGGGCACTCGGGAACTGCAGTAACAGCAGACCTCTATATTTCAGATACATATACATTTACTTAAAGTCCACTTTCTTCCTATAATACAGAGGCCTACTGTGCTTGTACATGCAGATGTAAATTAAGAAGTCTCCTTCAGAAAATAATGTCTTCCAGAAAACGAAACCAACATGGTTGGTTGTCAACAGTCTTCAAGGAACAGTCAAGGATGTTAGAGAACTGTTGGTCAAAAACCTGCAAGATGCTCTATCCCAAGAGGCAAAAAGATACAGACAGCTTTACTACAAAAGAAGTAGTTCCAATATATATAGAACTGTTATCTTCCAGACATCTGTTCCACCTTTTTTAACAGGAGGAATATATCTCACTTCCCTCTTCCCTCTTGCAGAGGAAAGGACATTTGATCTGATTGTGAACTGACTGGCAAATTACCTGAGCTCAGTCCAGATGTCCCTCCCTCCTCAGAACTAGGAAAAACCATCAAGAGGATGGGCAGGACTGCTAAGAAATAGGGGTAGGTGCCTATTTTTTAAGAATTTCCAGGCTCCAGGAAGCCATTCTCCTAGAGCTCTCTACAAGCTGAGCAGTATTTTGAAGGTTCCACTCATCTTCTGGTATACACTTCCACTCATTTGTAAAACAAATCAACTGCCAAAAACCAGGGAAGACAGAAGGCCAAGGGAAAAAGAAAGCACAGATTAACTAGAGATCCTGTGTATTTACTTTAGACTTCAGTGTTAGTGATGGTCTCTATGTGAATAAAACAAGCTAGCGCATTGCCAAATTAATCAGGCTTGAAGGACAACAACAGTTGAAATCACTGCAATTACACAATGGGCACAGAAATGCCAACCTGAAGCTCTCTGAATTGCAAATGAGACCTGAGGGTCAGGTCAGAAAACACATCAGAAACCTCACTCAAATAAGTGAAGTAGCACTGACAGCGATCCAGTGTCTCTTCCCTGGGAAATTTTTCCCACCCTTTGGGTTCTGAGTCTTTAACTTCAGCATTAAAATCAGTGTCTTCCTGTAAGCTCAGTTATTAAAACTCCTTGCTCCTCTACTGTTTGCTTTCTTGAAGGAAAAACTGGTCCTCAGTCGTGATATGGAGTTCAGCCTGACCTGCAGTCATTGAGCTGGCTTCTTCACACAGAGACGGGTGCCTAAACCACTAAGGGATGTTCTAGTTTAAATAACCACAGTCCTTCTGAAACAGCTCAAAAGGACACCCATCACATTTTAGTCTGCACTTTTAGGTCCGCAGTTTAAGCTCAGTTGTTCTCTAGCAGCAGATACAGTATGGAGAGGGAAAAGTAAAGTACAAACTCCCTAAATCCAAAAAGCACTGTATTTGCTCAGCCTAAAGACACAACACACCCCTTTAGACATAATTCCCTGTAGCTGCCAGAGCTTCCAGTAACTTAGAGAGGCTCTCCTGAATGGGCTAGTCCATGACAACCAGCAGGCACTTCACATACTGTTCTGCTTGCCTTCAGCTTCAGTTTGACCACTGGACCACTCTGACTTTATACACCTTTTGCACATCAGCATGCTGGAGAGGAATTGTTCCATCTACTTCCCATTTCCATCTGATATGAACTTGATACAAATTAAAAATGCCATTCCTAAATTATAACTTGGCAGAGAACTCACCTGTTGAACTTCCAAAAAGGCTTCTTTCACTTCACAGTTTCACATTAGGGGATATATTTGATTCTTTAACACTTTTTGTCCAACTTACCTTCCTCAGTTCGATCAACACTGACAATATCACACAGACTTGCAGGGGACTGTACCTACTTATACACAACCCTAGAAGCCTTTTTATTGGGATGCCATGGAGTATATTTTGGCAGGCCACTGAAAACAAATTTATTTGCAAGATTACATAGTGCAGCAGTGCTGAAATGTGGCAATGAATTCCTCTCATCACATAGAGATGATGATCAGCAATACTACCAATAGATAGGAAAAACTAACCAAGTCGTCCTAGTCAGTGGATCTTACTTACATTTAAGATTGACACATACATAGCAATCTGCCTGTGTTCTACAGCAGCTGCAAACTATTAACTATGACAATGAAGTTGATTTTTAAACCAACAAATATGACGGCTATTATGAAAGTTTTACCACTGTCACATGGTGTTCAGTCTTTAAATTCATCCTTTGCTGTGCGGCTGAACTTTTATTGAATTTTTCTTTTCTTTTTTTTTTTTTAATTAAAAGAAGGTCATGCAAGGACAGAAAATCTCTTTGTCAATCAGACTGCAGTGCACGGAACTCTTCCAGAATTCTCATAAAAGCCAAGACCAGCATACCATACTCAAGTATTTCACTTTTTTTTGATTATTTCACATTTTTCATATTTTTAAGTATACAAAGTGTTTCAGGGATACTACTACTGTATTTGACAGCTAAAATATACTCCCCTCATTCTCCATTGCTTCCTTCCAGCTGCAAAATACCATCCTCTTTCCTGGATTCCCAGAAAACCTAGCACGGAATGACCCATTTGTTAATTGAGGGAGTTTGCAACATAAGAAACCTTCAAAATTATAGCCAAGGCCCAAAGTACACACCTTTGTGTAACACATTGATAGAAACAAACCATACGAAGACCACCTGGCAAGAGAAGAAAAATAATGATTTTATCTTCTTCTAACAGCATGGGAATGCATCTGAGGAGTACATATAGGGGGATATCATACAAAATGTCTCTCATCATGCGCAATTAAATTGTGGCCAAATTGTTCTGCAAAAAACAAGATGTAACCTTTAGATGATGTTCATTTTTCCTGTACAGGCCCAGTGACATGGGACAAAAAAATTCTGAATTCTAGAAGCCCTTATAACTTATTCAGCTGAAGATCTGATTCTTCCTGGTTTCTATTTCCATTCATCTTCTTTCTCACCTCATCATATGAGCTACCCTTCTCCTTCAAAAGAACTGTGTAGAAAACCCACAAGAGGGCACGATCAGGCAGAGAAGGGGGTGAGCCTCACTATTTTACATAACAAAATCATATGCATCAAAACACACACACAACTTCCCAAATGTCTGAGGTTAGTTATCCTTCATGTCCTGACAAGTTACACCCACCTTTCCCAGAGGAACTAACTCACTCCATAACAAGTACCAGACTTCTGCTAAAACAGCAAATAAAGTAGGACCACCTACCACCCAATTCTGCAAACACTTACTGGTAGACAATCCTGCATGCCTACCACCATGAAACCCCGGATTTTCAGCTGGTCTGCCCATGTTATTAACTGCCATATCTCCAGCAAATGTTCATAGAGTTATGCTCTATTGCTAAGTCAAAATCAGACCAATTCTGCAACCCCTGTTTACAGTCAGCCTCCAGCACTGGCTTATGATGGAATAACTCATAAGAAACACAAGTTCGGATTTTAGGATAAGGCCCCCAGTCAACATGTGGGAGCATTTATGGCTCTGTGGGACCTACGTTAAAAAATAACTTAAAAACAGACAGCATTTTCCTATGAGTGGTCTGTTTTCCCATGTTCCAGTTTGCTCTTTCAAAAGACTGGTAGGATGAGATATCGGTCACTATGTGAAAATGACAACATTCAATTAAAACAATAGCAATTTTCAAGTGACACTTTTTTTTTTCAATAGATGTATGACATTCCTAGACATTCTATTAATTAGCAGGCCCCAGGCAACACATTTGGTAAAACAGAACAATCTGGCCTTTGATTTTTATCCAGGCCTTACCCAAGATCACGCAGAGGTAGCCAGGCTGCTGATAGATCCCCCACACAGAGCATACACCCCCAGCAAGCAGCTGTACTAAGAACTGCATGTAAGCCACTTTGAAGAATTCTCAATCTGCAGAGAAAGACAGAATGATTTATTAATTAATAAAAAATTGCTTATATTGAACCGAACAAGCAGAGTCTGGTAAGAGGACTTTACTAATCAGTCCCAAATTTCTTTCTGCATCCTTTTTTCCAGTGACCTGTCTCAATTTCACTTTAAAAGCCATCCTGGTTGAAAAACACATCCTGAATGTTTCCTGTATTTCAGGACCAGGAATTCAAACAGGCCCATTACTTTCAAAGTAAGCAGACTATTAATATCCTGATGAGCCTCTGAAATTAGCAGCATCTCATGTTCTACACCTACATGATGGTTATCCAGGAAACATGCACCCTTGTTATAGGCATCTATAGTCACAATCCATCAGTACAGTGGATGAAAAGCACTGTCTCAGCAGAAGATGTTGTAAGATGCCAGCTGAAACACTCGGGCTTTTGATACTCCCACCTGCATTAGTAATTTCTGGTTGCATTGGATGAAGATCAGTGAGTTCCTTCACGTTTACAAATTTATTAAGGTAACCAAAACTTTGGAATATTTTTTATTTTCTTGTATTATTCATTTCATCTGTAGACAATAATGGTCCTCTTACATTAAGGATAATTAGGGCTTTAGATGGGCTTTCAAAGACATTTCCACATTTTTCAGTGATGTATCTGTAACTAAAACAAATTCAAAGGGAAAAGGGGAGGAGTATCCAATCTTGAAAGCAGCCAGACTGTTTGGAGGAGATATATTTTGAAGGTTTTATTGGTGGCCCTCCGAGAAACGTAGCTATGACCTAAGCTTGAATGCTAGCAAGGACTATGTGGGTTTGTGTGGGAGGGGGTTAAATGTAATTTGTAAATGGTGAGTTATTAGCCTTGACATTTGAGAATAGACACTGCATTGTGTTGATGAGGAGAGCAACCCTAGTCTTGTTAATGGCAGTGATTCATTCCTTCCCACTCCACTATTGTTCCCATTTACCTGGCAAAGACAATTACTTATACATTCCAAATTGCTGATTTCTGGAGACTGTTCTGATGAGCAGAAGCACAGGAGAAGAAATGCACCAAACAGAGTTCTGGGAACAGCACTACTAAATCTCTGAAAGGGTGTGTTATTACCAAGTTACCTTTTCACCCTCTTCTACTCCCCTTTGCACCTAAGAAAACCCTGACTCTCTTCTACTTTACCCTGAATTTTCAGTCTTTTCAATTCAGGATTATTCCCTTAAACTCATGCTTTCAAAAATGGTTAAAATATTCTGAGATGGGTAAAGGATTTGGAAACTTTAAATGACCTCAAACCTATATTTAGCCATATACATTTGACAACACAGAGCAACCAACCTTGGATTTTCTACTACAGCCTTACCCAAAAGCACAAAAAGTAGCTCTGCCCACAACTGGCCACCTATGTCACATGAGACCACCCACACACCATCACAAGAGGTCTAGTCAATTATACTCACCAGAAGTCCACATAGTAATGTGGGGGTTTTTTATTGTCTTAGAGCCATAAAGTATCAGGACAGTGACCAGGAGTAAATCAAGACTCAAGCCTCCACACGAAGCTGTCTCTCCAACAGCCTGTTTTATAACATGTCTGGCTACTGCGCTCAGACTCTCTGTTTATCACTTGGTGAAGCGCAAACCCAACACTTCTCAGGCTGCCTCCCTTCCTCCCCAGCAGACTGTGACACTGGTAGACAGGCCTGATCCCTTGCAAATGTGAAGTGGCAGAGCTGCATTGACGTCAGTGATGATACTTCCCTTTCTTACAACCACCAATCTGGCCCTCCCACTTTTACAAATGCCCCTGAGGGGACAACATGAAACACAAAGCTTGGAAAAGTACAGAACTAGGACTTGGGAACAGCCCATGGCACAGATTAGGGGACAGTAGCCATAAAGTGTTTGAATCCAGATGTGAAATTCCTCAAGGCCAGGACTATTCAAGCCCTATCTCATACATAAAGCAAACAAGCTAAGTTAACTATTTGGTCAACCTTGCTCACAAGACACAGCTTTTCGTGGGCAGCTCCACCCGAAAATGTTTGGGAGCTATTTACTTTGAGGCATGCAAACAGCTATATATCTGCCCAAAGGTTAAAGTATATTCCACCCTTCTTGGAGCCAGCCAGGGCCACTGCAGCAGGCAGGGCAGGCAAGCCAACTGGCACATTGGGGCTTGCTCTTTACAAATACTTGTGCCCACTGAGCACAAAAACCACAGCTGCAACTTTGCCAGTGAAGCAGAAGGTGTCACGTCCAGAGACAGCAGAAGGCATTCAACTGTCCTCAAACAAACAAAGCTTAAGTGGAATGTGGTATCCTCAATTCTATCTTGGGTTTCAAGTGACTATGTGAAGAGATGCATGAAATTCATATTGAGTCCCCAAGCTATTACATGCATACTTAGCAGAGCTACATCTCTCTCCAAGCTACCACAGACAGCCATAAAGGTAGCTGAGCTTTGGCCATGCAGAATTCCCACAGATTTCAACGGGAATTTCAGTGTTCCAGTCTGAACTCCAAGAATGCAGTGCTGGACCTAGAACTCTGACGGCTGGAGCCATATTCAATATCAGTGTCTGGCAACACCCATTTCTAAAACAGTGACTCATTCACAGGCACTACTTTAGAGGGACAGACAGGATGACTTTAATCATACATTTCCATTTCGTTAACAAAGCTCAGTAAAACCAGATGAGCATCCTGGATGATAATAGTTGGTATTAATCTAATGACTGCAGTGATCCACTGCCACAAGTAGGAATAGTTTTGTATCCTGCAAAATGCATTGTTTTCATTTGCTTCAAGAGCGTAGCAACTAATGGACTCCTGAGGCTAAGGACAGAATAATTGTTTAAATGCCTATGAATTTTATTTAGACAGTTTTTTTTTTTCTGAAAATCAGAGGCATGGAAGTGAATTGCAGAAAGTAATTTGAAAGAGAACATTTTCAAGAGTACCTAAGAAAACAAGGAGTCTAGGACGCCAGATAAACTGTCATTAGCACTTTGCATGCATTGCAAACAAGGGAGCAAGCAGTTTGTGTAATGGCTTTATAGGGAATGAATTCAGGCAGATATTACTGCAAGGTGCTCATATGTCATGGCTGTACAGTCCTTTTCCCTGAACAGGTTTCCATCCAAACATACAGTTTTAAGTCCTTCCCTCAAAAATTAGCATACACCAAGCCTAAGACCTGACAGAAAGCACTGAAAGCAGATGGTTTGTTAAAGCTGGAGTTTGGCACTGGATTTTTACTCAAGGTTTTTTAAAAAAAGAACAGACAGCCTTTTAGGCACCATTTTTCCAGATCACCATGTCTGGCTAACCCTTCCAAAATATTCAGGGTATGCTTCCATGGCAGATTTGCAAACAGATGCATTCCCTCTGCAAGGGCTCCAAGATGCCCAGATACAAGCTACCTCTAATCCTAAAGTCATGTAACTGCAGCACTTAAGCTGTAAACTAATATATTCTGCTTCCCAGCAGGACTTATTAGCTCAGGCTCAGCCACATACTAGTGATGGCTACACAGCTTTCCATTCAGAGCCAGCTTTCATCCAGCCAGCTTGGAGCATGGACAGGGTGAGTTCATATCTGCCTGCCAAACCCTGAGTAGACATACCTTCAGTGACTCAAGTAGTTAGGAGTGGAAATGCAGGACAAATCTTGTTTAATATTCTCACAGTCCAGTAAAGGCTGGCCTTGCTCACTAGCTTAAAGAGCCTATCAGAGCATGGTAGTTTCCTCTGCTTTATGGATTGATACAATTATTCCTTACGTTGTATATCAAAACTCTTCCTCATTGACGCTTTCCCAACTTCACACTGAGCCCTGCTCCACTAAGAAGGCTAAGTGCTTTTCTGCTCAGAGGGATGTGTTCCTTCAGAATCCACCTCCTCATGAAAATATGAAACCAACATGCGCTCTACTGAACTCCTTTCACTATTTTAATTTTCCAGATTCTGTAAGATGACTGGTGCTCAGGGAAAACCAGCACCTCACACAGTATAACTGAGTGGATGAGAGATTTAAATGCAGCATTGCAGTCTGAAAATCTTATAGTTAACATCATGGCAATTTTCCAACACATGAGATTTCCTACAGCTTCATCAGCCTTAGATATGAAATAAACATCAAATGCTCTGATAGAATTAAACTTTCTACAATGCACACAAATCGTATTGCTCTATCTTTCTAGAGTTAAAAGCTCTAATCTGAACTAAGAACTGGTTTGCTTCTGAATCTTGTCCACTTTCACCTCCAGACCCAGCCTTTCTAAGTATGTCTCTACCATGCCTCTTAGTTACTTTTCTAGAACTTGGGCTACTTGCCACCCATCATAGCAAAACACCAAACAGGAAGTTCCTCTGCTATCTCCACCAGATAATAGGTAGATTAATGCATTAAATTAGGTGGAAACTATCTGCTTGAACATCTGTAGCCTTCTCATTTCAACTTGCATCAGGGGTTAAGTATAAGACAGAGAAAAATCATACAAGGCAAGAGTTCCACCCTTCCAAACAGGTTTTCTGCTTTCTTCTCTGTTTTCTCCTTCACTGTCCACACATATCCAGGAAAAAGTTCCCTCTCTTATACAACACTTCTAGTTGGGCAACACGAACCTGTCAACACGTTCTTCTCCTTTGCACAGAAACTCTTCCATCATGACTGCAGCCTCCACACATATTCCACTTTTGTATAACCTTGTCAACTAAGTCTTTAATATTCAGTTAAATTTGAGGATTTAATTTCCAAGCTGCTTAGGCAAAGCCTGTAGCAGTCCATCCACTTCTGTGAAATCTTTCTTTGGGACCAGCAATGGTGTTAAGACATTCAGTTTTCCATGCCTGCCTTAATGTGTTTTCTTCTGCACTTCTTGATTTCAGTCAATTTCTGATAATACTTTCCTAGTATCAGAACCTGGGCAGAAAGGTGTATCAGGTCATGCTGCAGCAGCATGAAAATAGCACTCATTCATTCTTGCATTGTGACATTATACTAAGGGGTGGGAAAATCTAGGTGTGCAAGCTCTTCAAGTACATTTTATATCTACTTATTCTTCATATTTTCTGAGGAAGCCATATAGGATCTCTCATAAAATACGTGCAAGATATGTAAACACAAAACACCCCAAACTTAATGTAGTACCAACATGTACTTACTGTTTGGGGAAATAGCAGTACTGCCTTCTTCCTTTACTGTTCTATTTAGCTCTTTCCTTTCTCCTGCCTCAGTCAGTGCTGAAAACTTGTGATGATCAAAGTATGAAATCTGTGACTTTTTATTTGTGGTCCAGGTGCAATACACGTTTATCTCCTGCATGTAAGCATGTCTTCCCCTATTGCAGAGTCTGAAAAAACATCTAGCCTGTGACAATTTTGCCAAAGGAGCTTTCCCTTTACTCAGCTGCTGGCTTAATAATTACAAGTCACTTGGCATCTGTGATTACAATATGTTGCATGGAGCACATTGTTTATGTGCAGCACTATAAGGTGGGTAACACAGAATGCCTCTCACTTTTTTTCATAAGCTCAAACTAATTAATTACATTTTGTATGCCAGGGATAAGAGGACAGCTGGAAATGATCAAGGGGAAATGGGAGCACTACATGAGCTGTTTCTTTAGTCAGCTGTTTCACTGCCCAAGGCACACACGCACACACACTCACCCATTCCTCTTTCAGATCCAGTACTACACAAGCACTACCACTGTCACTCAGAAGTCAATACAATTACCCCAGCTTTACAGTGGTATAACAGAGAGCAGGCTTGTCCCAGATATCCTTCTGGCACTTGAAATATTCCTATTTTATCAAAACTTGATACTTAAAACCTTCTGGGGACATACAACCAGGATGAAATAGCAATTAATATGACAAAATTGCCTTAGACTATGCTCAGAAATCTCTTAGAACTTACTAATAAAATTCCCCACACCCAAGCCACAAGTCTCAGCCTACATACTCTAACAATAGACATATCTTTGTCATATCTCCTGAAGTCCAAATGCAGGGTTTGTCCTAACCATGAGGAAAACAAGCAGAGAATCTGAGGTTCACTGCAAATGCCATCTTACTGGTCTTCATTTTCTGTGACAGTACTCAGGCCTGGAAAGAGTTATCCAGAATGTTTCTGCTGACCTCAGTTTCTGGGATAGTTCTCCCTCACTTAACCCTGAACCTTTCACACAGACATAAAGATAAACACCCAAAGTTCTACATGCTAAGACTTAAGCAAACACATTTTGTGCCAGAGGGCATAGGCCAATAACCTGCAAAGATCCACACCCACACAGAATTGCACAATGGACCACACGTATTTTGGAGTATGGCATTTGCCTATCACTAAGAATTATCAAGCACCAGTCATTTCCAGAAACAGTTTGCTGGTCTCAACAGATCAGTTACACTGCATTTATTTTTGCTCTAAGCAATACCTTCTATGCCAGTCATTCATACCAATTTGAGAGCTCACCCAGATCCTTCCCTCACCCTTTTCCAGGTCCTCAAGCTCAATAACATTTAATTCACCATGTGGAATTCCTCTGGCTCTTCTCTGCAATCCTAATTTCAACTTTATCCTGATGAGCTGCCAGAGGCATAGAGAGCCTACTCCACAGGGATCCCAAATTCCACAGTTCACTACAGCCCAACACTACATGACAGCAAATCTTTCAAAAGAAAGAAAAGACTCCATAAAAAAACATCATCAGAGCTCTAATACTCCAAAATGTGAATTCATACATCAGTTGTAACATGTTCAAGCCTGAACACTCAGCTAATGCACAGATTGCTTCTAAGTCAGCGCTCCACAAATGCTGAGCACTGGGTAAGTTGCTGCTGCCTTGGTTATCAGATGTGATCCACTGGACAGCAAGTGTATTGTGTCCAGGAATATCAGCACTCCAGTCAGAAGCAACTGAAGAACTTTTCCTCCTACTTCTACCACTTGCACTGTAAGCAATACACCATTTAACTGATACTGATTCTTTCAGAACAGATAAAAAGAAGTCAATTTCAAGGAAGTAACTCCTGAACTCATCCAGAATAGTAAATTACAAGATATTTCATAGATTTTCAAGCGCCATGGAAAAACACAACAATTCAACTAATCTCAAAACAATAACAGTTCTTAATCTAACATATAGCAGCAAATTTACGTTTCTCCCTTTTTTAACAAAAATAACAACACTGTGGTTGCCAATGCATTACTAAGATCCTATTTCTGCTCCAGAGACTGAATCAAACCTTTGTTCTTCACAGCAAAGGATTAAGCAGGTTGCTATTTTGGTAATGAGATGTGGAGAGTTACTTACTTTGCAGCTGAGATCCAGGCTGGATGCCTAGAAAAGAAATAAGCTCTGTTACCTCAGGTGAACTTCATTCAAATAATTCCTATATGAAACTCTGTTAGTGTGATGCACATGATTAACAATAAGATTATTTATGAATAATTACAATTTGATAGACTGATTGAGCTCATTTACAAAATATGCCTCAGGTTATAGATAAAGTCATGAATGTAGATTTTAAGGTAGCAACTCACACACAAGAAATGAGAAAAATTACATACTTTTTAAGTAGTTTATTGGTCAGATGCCAGTTTTTTGGTTGCGTTCTTTTTTTTTTACACCACGTCCATTTATTTTCCATATATCTCATCTCTTTTAACAGCACAACATAGAGAAAAAACTGTCATGAAGTGACATAAGAAGAAAAAGGAAGTGTCAGAAAAACAGCACATGGACAGGGACAAATAGAAAAACACTCTGAAAAGGAGATCAAATCATAGGGCACAGATCCAAGTGCTAAGGCACCAACTCAGTGCCCAAGATGATTGAGAAAACTGTTTATGAGGCTGGAAAGGAAGCAGTGACCTGTGAAAATGAAACCGACTTCATGAAAACATTAGTCATGCAAAAAATATGTTGTTTATAGTTATCATAACAACATTTTTATTAAACAAACATGTTTGGTATATAAAGTTGTTGCAAGTAAAACATTTCCAAAGGACTAGGGTAGGTAAGGTAGAGCGGTTAGAACCTGGCACCACTTTATAATTACATAGGGATCATTTCTTTGCACTTAAAATGGAAATATTTGCTGCTTACATCAGAGGAGGTCCAAATTTCTAAATGAAAAGTATTATTGTAACAGAATCTAAGAGCATCTTCAGATATAGCAAATACAAACAGAAGTGAAGGTAAACAGACCCTCAACATTTCACTTGCATTCTGCCTACTGCCTCTTGACATGACAAAGTGCTTTGACAATATGACAAAAATTAAACTATTTACTAACTCTCATTTCCAGTCTGGCAGGGCAGTATTTTAAATATTTTCTTTTAAAGACCCACCATGATGCAAAGTATCCCCATAAACAGGCAGAATGTCAGAAAGAAATGAGTTGTTTGGTCATTGATGATATCCCCTGGGAATGCTGTTTTACATCTGATGAAACTCTCTTATGTCTCCTTCTCTAATGAACAGTAAGAATACAACAATAAAAATCCAAAAGGGTTCAGATATTTCTGGCAGTATAAGTGCCAGATTTCCTGTGGAAACAAACCATATGCAGTCAAGCTTGCCTGCATGAGTGGTCACACGCACACTACCCCTTCAATAATTTTCTGGACACAATACCAATTCCAACCGTATCTGATAAAAGCAGAAACCCCAAACATAGTTAAATTCCTAACACAATGCCGATAAAAGCAGACACCTCAAAAACAATTAAATCCTTAACATGAAGAAGGAAAATAGTTGGATGGGTGGACAGAATGGCCTTATTAGCGCTCCTAATTAATGAAAGGCTTCAGTGTGAACATAACGTATTAGGCTTCAGAGAATCCACTAGTATTGAGCCGTCAGGAATTTCCTAGCTACTGGAAAAGCTCCAACTGGAGCTTGTACCTTGTTAGAAAACCAGTGAATCAGTGCCATAGGAAATGAGACTTTATTCATTCCGAGCTCAGGGGATCACAGTTTTTCAAAATGAACAGCAGTAGAAAAGAAATCGTGCTCATAAGTTTACATTTACAGATGACAATTTAATCAAACATTGAAAGAACTGGGCTCAATGCAGATGTCACAGAGCAGTATTTTTTGGCCTGTAATATGTGGGAGGTCAGAATGTACAAATAAACAGCCCTCACTCTGTGAGTCTACAGAACATGTTGATTTCCCTAATTCTCCAGCAGGTTAACTAAACAAAGACACCTATTTACAGCAGAAAAAAGGGATGAAGTTCCTAAAGAACTACCATCTGAGTATCAGTGTGAAGTTATGTCAGGAGGCTGCACCTGCTTAAGCTTTCCACATTTATTCTCTTCCAGAAACACCAGCATTAAGAGCAATTGAAGATTATAAAATTAGCCCTTTGAACAAGAATTTTCAGCATGGTTTCATTTTCATACTACAGTAGAAATGTTTTGTAACTCAAGTGATAACTTTCACTAAAAAGTCTTAAAGGCCCTGATACTGGAACTTGATCCACATTGGTGCAGCTCTGACAGATCTCAAAGACAAATATACTTACAGAAAAAAGGATCACAACCGTGCAAGACTGGGGGTTCAAATTTAGTTTACAGATCTTGCACATGTACCCCTAACACTTAGGTATTCAGCCACCTAACAGAAATTCTTTGGCTTGATTTCTAGGAAGAAAAGGCACTGTGGGTGAGCAAGAAATTCTGGATGCGGCAGTTTCACTGAAAAAAAAAAAATAAACCCAAAAAAAAGGAAAAATATATTTGCAAATTATATGCAGAAATTTTGGTTGTCATTTTAGTGTGGGGAACTCAAACAGAAAATAGTGTCTTCCATGCTTTAGCTGAATTCTCTCTGATAGCTGACTATGCCTGGCCCATGCAGCTGGTAGACAATGAGTGAGCTGGATGGACAGCTCCAGGAGGGAAATACTCAGCTGAGTAACAGCTTTAACATCTGTATTAAGTTTCTAAAAGTACAGTCTGAGTTTGGATGGATGGATGGTGGATGGATGGATGGATGGATCGATGGATGGATGGATACACAGACACACATACATGCTTTTTTTTTTTTTTTTAAATAGACCAGTCTTTTTACAATCCCCTGACATGCATTCTCACTCTGTGCATAATATAGCTACAGAATCAGGCATGTCTATGAAAATAGCATTCTATGATTTAATTATATATTACCTCAGACTTGAAGTGTCTATAGAAGTGTAAAAAAATTTAGCCTCTGCATTCAAATGAAACAGTTTGATCAACAGCAGTCTCTCTGCAGCAAGTTTAGGCAGATCCATTGAGTCTCTCTCAACATGCAGAGCAATGCCATATTTATTCAAAAGTTAGAGAATATGACTATGTCATTGTTTAAGGCCCTCACATAGTTCGCTCACTCACTCCCCCCTCTTTTTTCCCCATTCCCAGGGGGATGGGGAGGAGAATCAAAAGAAAGCAACTCCCACAGGTTGAGATAAGAACAGTTTAGTAACTAAGTATAACACAAATCACTGCTGCTACCACCAATAATAATAATGACAAGGCAGATGCAAGGAAAGAATACAACAGTTCACTAACTAATTTCCACCCATCCCAACCACGCAGTGCCCCCCCCATCACCTGATACCAAGCCTGACCACACAGTGCTCCCCACCCTTCTGGGTCTCTGCTCTCCATTTCTACATCCTGGGCATGATGTGCTGTGGTATGGAATAACTCTTTGTTCAGTTTGGGTCAGGTGCCCTGCCTCTGCTTCCTCCCTGCTTCCCCTCCTCACTGGCAGAGCATGAAACTCAGAAAGTCCTTGGCCAGCCTATAGTTATTCTAAGCCATAACTATAAATACTGGTGTTATCAGCGCTGTTCCCAAGCCAAAAATCAAAAAAAAAAAAAAAACAGGGCTGCACCAGCTACTACGAAAGAGAAAACTGACTGCTTCTGCTGAACCCATGACAGACTACTGTGTCATTCGAGGTACCAGGAAGAGGTCTGGGCTTCCAGACACCAGCTAGAGGTTATACTACATTAAGAGAAAGAAAAAAAAGGCAAGTTGAGCATTCAAGAACCATGGCCTTTCTCTGGCTTTGTGTCCTTTCATAGAAGCTGCAGAGGCAGCGCTGTAGTGCTCATAGGGTCACAGAGGGAGAGGGACAGACCAAGGCATTTGGTACTCCACACGTGCAGTAGCTTGGAAGACTAGCAGGAGGCATCCTAGGTCCTTCTTCTCTTGAGCAGTCACAGTGAAATCAACAGGTGCTAAGAGTACCCAGACTTGCTGAAAATGAAGCCATGGTTGTCTCGACTTGGGTAACCAGACTTTGAAGCAACTTTTGAAAACAGAGCCTGCAGGGCAATGAGAGTTAGAGTGAAGCTGTCATAGCTCCCAGGCCTCACACAGAGGCAGCTCTTTGATTGTAGGACTCCCTTACCCTCATTTCCCCTAGCTCTTTGCACTGAGGTGGGGCTAGAGAGAAGCATTTTCAGCCTTCAGAAGACCTTTATACTGTATTAAAAATATGGTTTCTTTAATGTTTCCTTTTTCAAAAGTAGTAATATAAACTAACTGAGTGTGCTCTTAGGAGAGCTTTTGGCAAGGGTATGGGACAATCCTGTGCCAAACCTCATCTTTGGCATGAAGAAATAAACAGACTGTGGTTCTGCATAAAGACAAAACTTTTGGAAAGCCTTTAGAGTATTTCTCATAATGAAATGGGGTAGGGGGGGGAGGGTGTAGTTTTTTCTTGAAATTTAGAATACTCTCCAGAATACAAATCCAAGTTTTAAATATTTTGGTCCCTTCAATTATGAAAAAAAAAAATAAAATTAAAAAATATTGAAACAATTAAATGATGAATGATGGATATGCTCTGATTTTGAACAATCCTCATTACGGCTATTTCCATACCATTTCATCTGTTTATACCAAATAAAAAATTTGTGTCAGATAGATAGGAATTAAATTCTTCTCATCATTCTATATTACAGAAAAGGAAACTCAGACTGAAAGAACATATGTTCTTTCTGCCTAAAGCCACAAAGAATCCTCTGGCCAGAGTAGCAGTGGCAGATTAGTTTGCTCTAGACTCTGGCTGTTGAGCCCTATGCTTCTTGACTATGTTCCAATCCAGGACATCTGAACAAGAACATGGGAAATCAAGGCACAATCTTGAATTTTATTTCTGGGTGCTCCCACTAGTTTTCCATAGTAAACTGTATAGCAATGTAGATTATATAGATGATTTAGAAGAAAACCAATCACAAAGTTTCAGAAATACTTCAATAAAAGGGTCCTGAAAATGAGATTCCTCATTGACATCACGCTTCAGAGGAAAATGCAACAAGACAACTAAGAGCTAAGAAGCCTGATGCCTTCATATCCTTTTGGTTTATTACCTGACACACAATTGCTGTGTTATAGGGTAGATCAACCTCCAATATTTAGCAAAAGAGGGTAATCACACATAGATATGAAACACACTTAGATGAAGATTAAGTATCCAAAAGGCTACTATGCTTTGCCAATGCACACAGAATCACATTGGACTGCCCAAGGTATCATGAGTGTTATTAAAAGAAACTAAATACTTTAAGAACATTTTAATAGTGTTCTTTTTTGAATTTGGGTGGAAAGAGAGGTTGGAACGTTCCTTTGCTGGATTATTTTCTCTAAATACATTTCTAAATCCTACTTAGTTTCGTTTAACTCCAGCCTTATAAATCCTTTGTGTATTTCTTTGTCTAGCATCTTTAAGTACTTTTTTTATATCTCCTTCCAACAAAGATTTTGCTGTATTACTCCTTTTTGTTCACTTGGAAATCAAGTGCTTGCCTATAGTTTGGAGAACTTCTTCTGTATATATGCAAGTCCATTGCTGCAGACAGCACAAAGGTTTCAGAATTAATAACTTATGAAAAATGAGTGAAGCAATTCCCAACTCACAAAACTTTAAAGTCTTCTGCTTTCTCCAGCAGATATCTCTGTAATGGATTCATTCATGCCTAATCTTCAGCTTTTCTTTGCATTAATGACAATAACAAAAGAAGTTTAAACATAGGTGCCAAAATTCTGATGTCACCATGGGACTGCTCAAGCTGGAGCCAAGACTCTACCTCGACCTGGACTTTGACATCACTGTTTCACTTTGAGAAAAGGACATACCTCAACTGCACCAGCCCTCCAGTACAGCCACATAGTTGACATTTTTTCAAGCACATTACTGCAAGGAACGGCATTTAAGCCCAAAGCTTCAAGAATTTCACTAAAGTATTTACCAGTATCTGGTTATGTAAAGGCCTTTGGTTAAACAATACATAAACTCCAAATACCTCTGGGGCTTGTGGGTTGAATTTTTGGGGTTTTTGAATTTAGGAATTTAAGTCGCATCTTACTGTGAGAAAAAAGAAAGCAAAAACAACTGAGAAATGATACTAGTCCACTAAAAACTCAAGAGCCATGTGCTGTCATGCCACAATAATAAATAAGAGGCTTGTGCAGGACAGAAAGACAGGCTGTGACTTCCTTTCCACTAATTTTGCTGCATTTTTATAAACACTTTCCTATCTTCACACTCAATACTCTATGTCCCAGTGTAAATGAACAGTCCAAGTTCTGATGTATGTTCAAGTGCTTCCCATCAGAGTTATGTGCTTCGTGTGCAAAAAGGTGAGAGGTTCTTCTTTAAAAATTCCCCCTTCTTTTCATCACAATTCACAGCAGTGTCTACAGGCATGATGCTACTATACAGAATAGGACAAGATAGGCTTCTTTAAAATGCAACAGTTTAGGCTGTGATTCAGATGCATTTCTGGAGAGGTAGTTCCTGTAAGTAGCACTATTAAAAAGTGGTTATTTGAAAGGAATTAACAAAGTAACAGAGTGGAAGGGGCTGACCTGCTGGGAGGTGCAACATGACAATGCTAGGAAGTGAAGAGCTTGAGACAACTGCATAGTACATTAAGAAGCAAGACATCAAGGATCAAGCTGGATTTATATAATAGAGACAAAGAAAAGGTTCACTTGTGAAGAACTTCTCCTGCATGGCTGAGAAAGCTCAAAGCAAAATTTTTAATTGAGCTGATGGAGAAGAATTCCAAGGTATAATCCAGGTTAAGGAACAGGCTTTACTGACCAGACTCCACATTACTGAAGAGCCCGAGCCCCACAGTGAAGTCTGACCCTAGCAGAGTTAAGTAAATTATCAATAGAAGTGCTGCTGGTGTTCAATGAGAATGCAAATGTGAAAGGGATGTTTCTTTCATAAATGTTTCCCAAGGAAAGCTTCATGGCCTATCATATACATGCATTGACATGAAATACATGAAAACACTGGCAAATACAGACATCCACTGGGTAAACAACTTTAAGGTAATACGCACGCACATATTGGCACATACAGCTTGTGTTCACTACACCGACCTCATTCTCATCCATCTATATTTAATGTAGCCCACCACAGTAACTGAGTTCTTTACTTGCTAAATACACAACGCTGAGAAATTCTATTTTCTTCTGAATTGACACAGAAGGTAAATTCACAGTGTTTCAGGATGAAAAAAAGGTCTATCTCATGCAAACTTTTTTCTTAGCAGGTAATTGAAAACACACGTTAAATATCTTTGTCCTCTATTTAGCAAAAAAAAAATTAAATAATTGTTGGATGAGATATATTGTTTATTATTTTCCTATGATGTCCAAAACACAAAACTCAGTTAACTGCTAGAGAAGTGACACAGAAATGATATGACGTGCATCATAAATAAAATAATGGTCACTCTTGCTGCTCTTTAGACATCTGGGGCTTAATTTGCAATTATTTGCATTTATAGAGCAAAGCTATACAACAGAAATGGGAACACATCTCCTACATTGATGCAGAATTAATTCTCAAAGAGTGACATGTACCATAAATCCTATTGCGTGATTACTATAAACATGCAAACAAAAGAATGAGGAACAGCATTGTCTGCTAATGGATGTTCAGTGATGAATTTCAATTGTTACAACATGTGATTAATTTACATGTTCAAATTAAGTCTCCAGCTTTGCATGTTTAATTATGAGGTATTTAAAAGTGCAGATGTGTGTGTTTGATTGTAAGCAGCATCTAAGAAAAAGCTTCGCACTTGCAATTTGCTTGACCTGGTTTGAAATTCTGATTACATCATGGAATGAAAAAGTTAGAAAAAGGAATGCCTCTGTTCCCAGCTAACAATCACACAATTCAAGAGCTCTCTTCTTTAATATTTTCCACAAGCATGTGCATCAGAGGTATCTTTTTGATTAGCGAATGAAAGAGGAAATCTGGAAAACATGCCTTTCGAGAGTCCAGTAGTGCCCATACTGTGGATGACATCATTTAATCCCATTTTAGATCTCCCGCGTTTCCAAAAACTTCAGACAACCTTAAATTTTAGTGGAATTTCCATTTCATGCCTCTGTGTCATGGATGAACAGCTCCAGGGACTATGCTACAATTTTCCTAGTAAAACACAGGGGTCTAACTGCAAAGGAGGGCTTAGGGCCATGCAAATAACTGTTTTTTCAGTTCAGCTGCCAAGCCAAACAGTTGAAAAGAATGTTGGTTCAAACTGAACCGAATTCACAATTTTTCCAGGTTTCCACACCAAAACCACTACCATCCCCACCCAGCTCACTGTACTTCATTTAACATGAAAAGTTCCATATGTCTCAAGAGGATACATTTTTGGAAAATGCAAACATTTGGCAAATGCAAACATAAAAGGCAAGGAAGTGCAAGACAAGATTTATGAAATTGTTGCAGGATTGTTCTCTCTGAATATCTATGTACAATTCACTCTGTTATACTGAGGAACTTTCTCACTGTGTTGACCATTACAGGGTTTGCCCCAGCTTCCAAAGTACCATTAACATCAGATTAGAGAGTGACTCTTACTCTGTTGATCACTGACTGTCAACTGGTTTTGAAGCAGTTTATATGAAGTGGCTTATTGGACTGGTTGCACTTTGAAATGATCTGACGAGTAATTGGATAGAATACTCATGTGAGGAGTTAGTGACACAAAATCAAACTCCTTATCTTGACCAGACAGTGTAGGCAATTGAACTTGGATCTGACTTTCTTGTGTGACTAGGTACTAAAGGAATATGAGTTAGGTTCTCACACCTTGTGCCGGAAGTTGCTCACTTTATATGCAGAGCTTAAATGGTCACCATCAAGACCAAGAAAATCTCTGAAGCCAGCTGATTAGTACACTTCCCTAGCAGAGAGGGCATTAGTCCCACAGATTCCTCCTCTGAAGCAAAAAAAGTATAAAGAGGAACAACAGAGAACACATTTTGGTAGATCTCACTGCTGCTAATTACTCGTGTCCTGTCATAGAAATAGGATGGGATGATCCAAATATCCAGAGCAGAGGACAGAATTAAAATGCAGCATCCACTCTTGCAGCTGAGAAGCTTAACCAGAAAGAGAGAAGGTAGAATAGAAACACAATCCTGGTGAAATCTAAATCCTTTCCATCACCACAAGCATTCTTCTGAGATTAAATTTGTTTATTATGTCCTGGAAGATGCTTACACACACAGGTTTAAGACAGAACAATTCTTCAAACTGACATCTAACCACACTCTTCTAGATAAAAATCGTTAGATATGATGAAAAGAGTCAATCACACATATAGTAATGGTAGTGTACATATTTGAAAATGCTTATATACATGAAGCTTCAATGCACCACTGCTCAGAAGTTCAGCTGCCCAATTTACAGAAGATTCCAAGTGAAAATCCTGGCATATAGGATTTTCACTTGAATCTGACATTTGAACAAGGGAGCTACTGGACTAGCCAAAATGTAGTTTCCAATATTCAAATTCATGAAGGTTTGTGAAGCAATGGCCCTTCTGTTTGGAAAGCATTATGCATCTATAGAGGCACCACAATGGCAACAAGAGCAGTAAGAAAAATTACTGTAAACATATTTACCAGAAGCAATGAGTTCTGGCGTGACATAAAAACTATTAAACATTTTCAGATTATACTAATCACTCGTACTTGCTCAATAACTAGATGAATCAAAGCAGTCCCTGCCCCAAAATCCACAGATCCGAACTTCAGAAAAAATGCACAACCTGAGCTCCTTAAAATACTAATTCAAAAGATGCTTTATCTCTTCAGAGTCCAGGAAGCTATAAAAGAAAATCATTTGCAAAACACTGAATCCATCTTTTCCTATCTTTCTTTCTTCCTGACTGAGGAAAATAAAATTTAAAAATATTTATTTGATAGAGATTCTGGTAATAATTCTAAAATATTTGCAAATCGTAGAAAAGAAGAACCAGTTAAAAGCCAGCATTAACAGCCATATATTTTGGCAACATTGTCTTTGAATGTGGCAAATAACTAGGAAGTGACACTCTCAGCATCACAGGTCAGAAGTTGAAAAAAAATCAAACAAGAAAAGGTTAAAGTAATGGTACTTTTTGTCTAAAATCATTAATAAATGGAAACACTGATTTTCAGATTGCATTGAATTTTCTTTTTGTGTGACTGAAGACACTTAAATTTCTTTTTTTCCTTTCTTTTTCTTTTTTGTGGAGGCTTAACTGATAATCTCCTGCAGTTATCATTACAGTTGAAGCCAGCATCTGTTGCTCTGGGACAGGTAGCTATTTGCAGAAGCTTATTAGGTTTATTACTAAACAGTAGCTAAATTAGAAAAACCTATGGATTTGAAAGAAGACCTGGCACGCAGATAACATTTACGACTGAGTAAATTCCACTAATGCTTCTATAAGCAGTTGTTTTCTGCCATGTTTTTGTGATTTTTAATGAGCTTTTTACTTCACTTCAGGCATTCAAGATTTACTGTTCAGCTTCTTGATGGAGGATGAATTTTAATTTCCAAACATTGCACGTGCAGCTGGCATCCTCACCACTGCTTTACCAACTGCAGGAACCAGCTATGGCTGAAGGCATAGTTTACAGCAGCCAGTACATGCCCAGGAATCACAAAGAGCTTCATTGAGCTACATTCAGAATATATTGGTTTAAGACACACAGGCTATTAGGGTAATCAGCAACAGGAATTATGCATGTTACAATGCCACACTGGCACAGCCATATTTCTTATTACCTGCTACCTTGTTCAGCACCATGTGAAGACATTGCCTCTCACTGAACTGTGGCACACTGACCTCCCCCAAAACCCAAACAGATCATGAGAATGCCCTAAAACACAGCTGGATCACTCACAGCTAGAGTAATACACTCAGCAAGCATTGCAAAATCTCTAGCTTGCACAGCATCACTGTAGGAGGGCTTTAGTTGTAGCTTTTAAATATTAGCTAAGGAAAAGGGCTGTTTATATCATTTCAACACAACTCTTCATTCATTCAGTTTGGATTTTTAACAGTTGCATTGCTCTTGTTAATTAGGGGATCATCAGAAATTTGCAATATTCTGGACATTTTCAAACATTTCACTTATTTTTATGTCAGAACTGTGGTGGGTCACATGACATGCAGCTGTGTTAACATATTTAGGGTTTGAATACTTCTAACCTCTTACACTCTGCCATATTATTTTTCTATTTGCTTACAGTTGAGAATTACTGAATTTTGTTGGGTTTTTAACCACAAGGTTAAAATTTATGGTGCAAAATTAAGTAATAAATAGGTACAGTGTCTTACCTTCATTATTCATGTCCTGCTTGCCAGCAGAAGGGTTAGAGAGATGAAGCTGGTTTTCTTCTGTGAAACTGCAACTAGTCCATTCACAAGCTCACAAACACTCCTCTCCCTGTCAGCTATACTTTGACAACATAAATGTGGCTTACAGATTATGGGAGTTACAAAAACACATGGCAAAGAGCTCTCAGCAACCTCATTTGTGTATCAGCAGGAAGAGCTTCCAAGAGACCTCTCCATCCCTGTAGTGCTGAAAAACTTCCAGGGAAAATCTTGGATACTTGTGATCTCATTTAACTCAGGGAAAACCATACTCTCAGCCAACTGTTTCATTATGGGAAAGTACCAGTTCAGAGAAAAATTACTCATAAACACAAAGCTTTACTTCTGAAAAACAGACTTCCCTGCATAAACTCTGATAACAAAAACAAGTCTGTACCAGCAGGTTGTTGACACACCATGACTTAATCACAGAGACAGAAGAATAGACCCCATAAAACTTTCTAAAGGTTCAGGACAGTAACAATAAAGAAACTGAATGTGCAGTATCTTATTTGAGACTATTTTGACATTTCTTAACTCTGCAGCTTTTTAGAAATGCCAAAAGCCTCAACGGTGGAATCTGAGGCATGCTGGATACTAATACTGCATGATGGTAACATCATTTTTTAACTGAGAGGTTTGTAATTAGACATATATATAAGAAATCTATTACTCTATCTTTGAGGGAAATACATGAAATTATATATTACTACACATCATACATTGAAAATTTACAGTGGAATTTGTTAATAAGGATTTTTGAAAGTGATCTAATAAAAACAAGATGAATCAGTCAGTTGGCTGCAGATGCTTTAATGGAAAGTTCTTCAGAATCAGCGCTGTGAAGTTTGGAGAAACGATGCAGATTCATTGGTTGGACAACTAGGAAGGGTATGTCATCTGCAGTCTCACAGCAGAAGTGCTTCAGCACAGACTCAGTAAAGGAATATGTCCATCCTGTCCTTTAGCTGCTGCCACAAGTGTCCCATAGGCGTTAGCTTATACCTGCTAGTCCCAATCTCAGACACACTTCAATGTACAGTTGCATTTGAATGTCCTAGAATCTTAGAGTAGTTAGGGTTGGAAAGGACCTTAAGATCATCTAGTTCCAACCCTCCTGCATGGGCAGGGACACCTCACACGCCATCCTCAATCCAATTTCAGAGAATAAAAGAAATAAAATATTTTGGAATACCAAAACCATTTGGATTACTACCTCAAGCCTTCTCTGAGCTTAAGGGGAGTGACACAAGTCATTGCTCTTATTATCTTAACTGACAATAAAAAGCACACTTCTATTGTGAAATAAATGACTCACATTAGTTAATCTATTGCTGAACATTTAGAAGCAAATTAAAGGAAGTCAACACAATACTAGGGCATAATTCTGACTTCACCTACTTGCAGGCACTTCAATCACCTTGCTTCTGTTTGAGATAATTATTGTATGCTCACTAACTTATTTTAGAAATAAAAAAAAAAAAAAAAACAAAACACACAAACAAAAATTTTGCAAATGGAATCATTTGTAAAAAGCCCAAGCCTACAGGAGAAGCTCTGAGATGTTCTGTTTGAGTAAACTGATGTCTTTCTCTTGCCTTTGAAGTATTGACCTGGCATTAAGTCTCTATTGCCAGAGAAAGCCAGAGTTCCATAACAGCTGATAATAACTTCAACGTTTTGATCTGTGAGGAGGAAATACCCACATTTCCAAACAAGCCTTCATTCTAAACAGAAGTCAAAGCATTGCATCTTAAAGTTTCCTGCAAAAGGGAATTTTAAACACATTGAGTTTTGGGAAAAAAACAAAATGTTCATTTCATTGTTTAGTTAGTTATCTCTTCCCAAACAAAATTGGACAGCAAGCTGTTTCAGTGGAATCCTGAGACTGCCCCAAAACCTAGAAGTTCTCAAGGAACACCTTCTGTGAGTAGGCTATAATCAGCCAGGGCAGACTTTCAACATCCTCAGTAGAACTCTTTCTACTACAAACTCACCCGGTTTCATGCACAGCCAGCTTTTATGCACTATACATTCCTGATATTGGTTGGGTTTTGCTCATATATATGAAATAGAATCTGCATTAGGGCTCTGTTTTTTCCAATATATAGCTTTGCTTGCCATTTTGTTTCCCATCTTCCAGAGAGCACTGCCTGCCCACACAAAGAACTGGATGTTAAGCAGGTATGATCAATAGAAATGTTTGGGCTTTTTTTTCTGACCCAATGCAGAAAAGGTCAGTCTTGCCTTTTCTTCAACTGCAGTGATAACTGATGACTTTACTGAAAAAAAAAGACAGCCCTGTACTTTCACATGAACCTAGACTGAACTGATTCCCTGATAAATACAAAGTCTCCTTCAGGATCAAAGCCTTACCATAAGATACCATCTTGGCACAGAAATGTGTACATAAGCTCCTGCACTATAATGCCTCAAGGCTATAATGCCTTACGACCATTTAATAGCAACTTCCATTGTTGAACATTTCTCACCTCAATCCAAGAGGATGGCAAGCAAGGCAACAAGCTGAAATCCTTCAATGCAGATTTTTCTGATACACCTACTAGTATATACTTACCATTACTACAACTACCACCCATCACAGATCAGGTTCTGATGGTCCCATACTGACAGAATTTCCATTACACACTCAGCTATCTGTTTACACTGACTTTGCTTCTGCTTTGCATTTCTGCTTCACTGCCTGATAAAGGTCCAGATGCCTCTCCTGATTCTGGACAGCCAAGAAAACACCTCCCCTTAATACCAGATTAGCAACTGGAAAAGAAACAGGAGCTGCTGCAGCAGGAGTTATCAGCAGTAGCAAACAAGTAAGACATACAGCAAGCTAGGACTGGAGAAGTATAAGCAGGAAGAGCATGGTGAACTTCGAAGAAGGACAGATTAATTGTAGCATTATTCATAATAGGCTTCTGTTCAGAAAGAACAAAATACTTGGCACAGCAAAGGCTGATGGAAGACACATAAAGTACTTGCTTCCATAGTACTCCTATGCTGCATTCACCATTGAACAGGGACAGGGAAACAATGTGACTGCAAATGGACAACAGGACCACAGATGTGAGGCAATGATAGAAACAGCTGTAAAAAGAAGGGATGCATCCAACAGGACTTTTTTCTGTCCTTGATTGAGTCATTCTCAGAAAGCATTTGTAGCACAGTGAAATGATTTAACCCATCTCAGAAATGTCTAACGGTCTGTAAAAAACAGTGGACTTCCTGGGTTGTATTAGGTCACATAGTGTCAGTCCCATCTACTTTGAATGAGGCAAATTACAGAAAAAAAGCCTCGATGATTCAAATGCCAGAAACGTACCCTCCAGAGGGCATGTGCCAGAGCAAGTGTCAGGGTCAGTATTCAAACTCATCCTTTTCTATCCTACATTAAATCCATATTTCACATTCTTTTCTATACTACCCACTAGCCAACTGGAAGTCAACTCAGTGTCAAGATACGTGAAATGGTTTGGAACAACTATCTCTCAAAATATTGCAAGAATAGCCATGGCTTGCAATCAATCATCAATCTGATCATGGCATGAATCAATCATCAGAAATAAATTAGTCTGGATTGCACAAGCCGTTATCTTGACTTAAAAGTGTTTAAAATGTAGTCAAGTCTGCCAAGCAATATTCTCCTCAGATTCACCTTCACAGAATTGCATAACTCTCACCTTGATTCACCATCTCCTAGAAAGCAAGGATTCCTTCTTCACCTGGAAGGCATAGCTATTAGTGTAGCATCTGCAATGGGGGAATAAAGGCAACCAGAAACCATAAAGCACTATTGCATATTAACAGACAGTCTGCACTGGTTCAGAGGCCAAATGTTGAGCATTTCCATTGCATTAGACGATTCAAATATTCACAAGTCACAACAGCTGCAGAGGAAACCAGCCAGCACACTGGTAAATATGGAATTGGCAATGCGTACTGCCTCAACCTATCACTGCGGCTTCATGCCTTCGTACCTATAGTCTGTGCCTCTAGAAGGCACTATCGAGCTATAGTCCAGGGCACCTAAGGCGTTCAGAAAAGCAGCCACAGCCATAAATCCTTTCTTCACATGTTGTAATTCATCCGCTGTCTATGAGGAGATGATTTATTTCTGTGGTAACGAGCTACTCAAAGGAAAGCCTCAAAACATCCTAACAAGGATAAGTGTGACATATGTGTTATGTCAGCCACTAGCCATTAGAAGGCCTATTTCCTAGATCTGACATAGATGCAAGTATTTACTGTAAAACAAAGTGCCAAGACCTTCTCTGATATTATGGAGACCACTGTGAACTAGGAAATGCAGTTTCCACAAATCTTTTTGTTTAGTCTAATTTTTATGAACATTCTTTATGAAAAATGTCACATTATGTCAGGATACATCATGTCATGTATGTGATATGCAGCAAATCAGCAGTGATAATTCCCTGCATACCAGCATTCTGGTCAAGGGCAGAATGAGACCTCTTCCCCTCAGATAGTAAGGGCGGTAGCTTCATCTTTGTTCAGTTGAACAGGTCTGGTGCAGAGGTGGAGTAACACAGTGGTGAGTCAAACTCACTATGCTTGCCCATGGAGCATTCCATTGTGTCCTTTTTATTTGTGATTCATGCACATAATCTAAAAGGTCATTCTACACTGAAAGCAGTTGTTTTGCCTTTTCTAATGGAAAACCAATCCCTCATCTCACAATCCATAACAATAAAAATAAGAACAACAAAGCCCCACCCACATGAAAGAACCAGCCAGCAAGAACATCCCATTGTATAACATCTCCCCATCTCCTAGAGGCCAAGCCTTCCCAATTCTCCCTAAATATCTGTTCAAGACACTGGGCTATAGAACATGCCCTGAAGGTGAACAGCTTCAAAAGTTCTTGGTCCTTTGCTTGATCCAAGCAATTACTGTGATTCATTGTCTTTATTTCATGAGTGACTTTATTTGAAGGTCAATATGCCAATAAGGCTGTCATGCTTGGATGGTAAATGATACATAGAAAAATGCTACCAGGTGTCCGCACTGGACTTACACACCTGCTGCACATTATGGTCCAGACAGAATTGGACTTGGAGCTAATAAATTTGCCTTTGAAAGTTCCTCTTTAGAATTGTTCTGTTGGAACTCTAATTTTTACAACTGGTGGCAGTCAACAAAATTTCACCGTTTTCTTGTAAAAAGGTCAAATATGCATAAAACATATAATTTAATTAAAAAATAGAAATCTCCCAACTGAAAAAAAAAAAAAAAAACAAGAAGCATTTAACAGACATTTGGTTTTGACAGTTCTCTTGTGAGTTTTCTTCTGGTCTTCTTTGGTTTTAATTAAAAGTTAGTCCACAGTCTTTCAAAAGGGAAAAGACATTATTGTCTGGAGATGAGATGGGAAGTATAAACGCCTGTTTTTTGATCAGCTTGAGAGAAAAGTGTGGTTTCATTTCTTCCCAAAAAAACCTTCAATTTATGACACTAAGCTGACATACAGCACTATCAATAAAGTCTAAATGCCTTTGGTGAAACATTTTGGGTCTTTATCAAAACACTGTCAAAGACAGCGCTACCTCCTGTGTGGAAGCTCAGAGGAGAGAGTCCAGAATAAAGTCCTAAACACAGCATGGAGATTACTCTGTACCAGAGGTTTGAATTGCTGCTTGTTCACACAGAATTCTGCAGCCTCTTCATGGTATGTCTCTGTCCCTCTCCTCCATTAGGGAATGCTTTCCCATGACACAAATCAGGCTCCTGAAATCTTCATTGCAAATCAAAAATTATGACAGTTTAAGGCATATAATTTGGGTTATGATTTGCAATATTCATTAAAAGAGCAGCCAATTCTGGCAAAGAAAAAAATGCCCCGAGCTACAATAATGAATACAGGGTTTGTTACAGCAACGAGACTGATAGTCTCATCCATAATGATCTGACAGTGGCTGCCTTTATATGGTACTTCGTTTTGATTTTCATATCAATAATTGTATTATGAGCCTCAAAACATACGGCTGGCTGGCTGACTTGATGTTAAAACTATCCTGTCTGTGGATATGCATTGGAATGAAAGCTATTACAGGATCACATAACAAATGTCAAAAGCAGTAACGATTCTTCAAAATTTTGTGCTACACCAGGGCCAGGAAGAGCTCACTGTGGTCCCTTCTCTCCTTGGAAGTTATTACTTGAATACAGAAACTGAGTCTCCCAATGCCAAACAAATGCACTAGCACAAAAACTGCTCTTTGTGCTTTTTGCCAATAGCCTCCACGAGGCACAGAGTCAACACCAGAGTTAGTAGTCATTGCATGGTATCACTCTGTCACCTAATACAAAGTAAAGAAAGAATTTCTGCTGCACATTATCTTGACAATTCCTGATTGGTATGTGCATGATGGGGTTTAATTTTCAAAGAAATCACACTTTTGTTTTGACTGAAAGGGTGTACATGGCTGTCCTTTTGCAGGAATGTTGCATTTACTACTTCAGGTGGGCCTCAGGGATGTAACAAACAGCCTTTAGCTAGGTCAGCCAGTCTAAAATTCTGCCATGGATTTGGGCAGTTTTTTCACCTCTTGGTACTAAACGGATTCAAACAGTTCGGAGAACTAATGCATATAGCTCTTATTTTAAATTATGAAAAACTGTTTCATCATATGCAGAGCTACAGAATCTCACTATGACTTAACATGCAAGGTAGCTTTAAAGCAATCACTATGAAGAAAGTCCGTCTTTCCTTCTCCATTTTCCTTGCTTCCTGGACTCCAACCTATCCTCTCAGAACAGCTACTTTTGTTTGGTGTTCCAGTATTTACCATGTTTTATTTGCTAATTCTAGGCCCAAAGCACAGATTAGTGTAGCACCAGCTTTTAAGTATTTCCTGACCCAAGGGCAAAATGTAAATTTGCAATACAGGAGTCACAAGTAAATAATTATGTTATTTGCTCTTCTCTTGCAAGTACTGTTTCTTCTTCAAATTATCATTTGCAATGTCAACAATTCCAATTCTCTTCACATTTCATAGGGGAACTATGAAGTGAATGGGGAAGAAACAAAATGATCTCTACCTACTTTACAAGTTGTCTTTTAAGATATTTTCAAAAAATGTCATCTAGATTTACAGTAGAAGTACTCTGCATATGCAGCCACATGCTGAATGTTCTGGCACCTCCATTAAAACAAATACAAGCAATTACAAAGCTCAGTATGTCTTCCCAAGGCTGTTACCAAGAAGAATTGTGGCTGTTTGGCATTCTGCAGCATCTGAATTACCTTGTACAAGTCACTACCTCAGAGCAGGTAATGGCTGACATTCTTCCAACAGCTGCTCTTGCATGCACAGGCTACTCCATGGGCAGGAGCAACACACCTCAGGTTCACAGATATGGCTTAGAATGAGTTGAGCAACGGCTGGGTTTACATTGGAACCATGAAGGCCTACAACACTGAGCTGATATGTTGCGAGAAGAGGTGGTTTGACTGGAATTTACCTCATTCTTCTCTACAACAAGAGCAGAAACCAGGGAGAACTGTACAATTCTCAGGGTCACCATTAGATCCCTATGTTAGCAACAATAGCACCTGGGGCATAATGGGAACACGCACTTTATCTGTAGAAGGAAGCATTTTATTTTCTAAGGACTTCTATGGATACGTCATTCAGCTGGTGGCCAAACAATCAGATATCTTTAAATATAAACTCACTGCTAGTTCCAAAGTTAGTTCTTTGCTTGAGTTCTGGTTTTCAGAGTAATTTTACAAGATGAGGCTTGAGGAATTGGTTATTTTTTAAAGGACAGTTTGTAGGTCACAGATTAAGAAATGGATTATAGACATCTGAGTGAAGATTCTTTCCACTTTTTTCTTCTTAAAGACATACAGCTTTTTCCAAATTCATAAGCTTTTGTCTCTCTGATCCAAATCTGTCCTCCTCCTCCAGTATATTTTCCACTGCCTATCCCTTACTTCCCCCTGTATCCTAAGGCCAAATTATACAAATGAATGTCTGGGGTTTTTATGACATGGGCAGTGTTGAGAAATATTAACCCAAAGTCACATTAAGGTTTTCCTGCTTCAAGTTCTCTACAAATTTGAAAGATTGTTTTTCTAAAGCTTCACTAAGATACAAGGATCTTCCAAATAAACTTTAATGCCTAATAAGGTAAAGACAAAACAATATATGATCTTGTACAGAGAATTGTGTAAGTTATGAATTTACAATGCTAATTTAATTAGTTTCTTTACTATCTTCAATTATGGAAGGGTCTGATTGAGCATGTAGAAGCAATAAAACTTTTCATTCAAACTTCTTAACATATGACAATTGTCAGTTGTCATGGATAAAGTCTGGGAGCCTGATTCACTAGACCTTAATGTTCAAGGGAAAAGGAAGGTCCTGAGCCCTGAAAGATTAAAAGCAAAGAAAGGTCTAAGACAGCACTCTCCTGTGCAATTACAGAAGACCAAAGGACATATTACCTTGTCAATATTTGCAGAGCTATGTGTACCCACTTGACTTTGTTGTGCAAATCACTGATATAAATGTACAACCCATACCAGGCACATGCATGAAAACAAGTGGTAAAACACATACCTATATATACATCTACATGGGGGGAGGAGGAGGAGGATTAGGCTAGCAGAGTTACTAGGGATTTGGGTATGCAGTTAGAAACAAGCTAAATGTCATACAAAAATTATAGCTGAACCTTGGCTTGTTCAGAGGCACAATGCTGCTGAATCGAGCTCTTGTGCTGCCCACTGTAGCCCTCTTATTACCATGTTTTTAAATGTGGTTTTCTTTACAAGGTAGTTTAACTTCCTGGAAGGATTTTCCATTCCAGCCCTTATTCAGTGAGTAGCCCCACTGAAATCAGCTTGATCTATATTTGACAAACTTGGAGCAAGACCATGTTTCAGTATTGAAATTAATACCTGCATATAGAACCTGATCCTGCTTGTCTTCTGTATGGAAACAGTTTAGTTAGGAGCAATGAAACCTTTAACACAGCAGAGGCAAGAAGTTCTCACCTGAGAAGGATTGGAAAATTCATTTCTAATGCCCAAGATATAAGAATATTACATAATGTCATCAAGACTAATAAGTGTACCAACCAATGACATTTGATATGCTCTAATTCAGTTGCAGATTACTAGTTGCAATTGGCAGGGTTGGAACTAGATGATCTTAAGGTCCTTTCCAACCCTTACTAGTCTATGATTCTATATAAGTTCAGTAAGACGGCTGTAAAAGTTATCTCTGATCTTAAACATAGGTGAACTCTACTGAGGTATTATGGGCAGGATTTTTTTCTCACAATCTCTACTAGCAGTAGAAAATATATTTCAGGTTACCTCTTGTTGTGGTTTAAGCCACTCACACAGCTCGCTCACTCACTCCTCCCTCTTTCTTCCTCCCACTCCCAGGAGAGGGAGGAGAATCGAAAGAATACAACCCCCACAGGTCAAAATAAGAACAGTCCAGTAACTAAGGTATAACATAAACCCACTACTGTTGCCACCAATAATAATAATAATGACAAGGGAAACAACAAGGGAAGAGAATACAACTGCTCACCTGATCCCCAGCCCAACCAAGCAGTGAACCCCCCCTCTTCCAGATCCCTGCCCTTAATTTTTTTTTCATCCTAGGCATGACGTGCTGTGGTATGGAATACCTCTTTGGTCAGCTTGGGTCAGGTGTGCTGTCTCTGCTTCGTCCCAGCTTCCCTTCTTCCCTGGCAGAGCACGAGGCTCAGAAAGCCCTTGATCAGAACAAACATTACTGAGCAGCAACTGAAAACATCAGTATTATCAGCGCTGTTCCCAGGCCAAAAGTCAAAAACACAGTGCTTCACCAACTACCAAGAAGGATAAAAATGACTGCTACTGCTGAACCCAGGACACCTCTATTTCTCTTAAGTAATCTGTATTGATTCCTACCTGTCTACCTTATAACTGCCTCCTTCCACTCTTCAACAGTGGAAGCAGTAGCTGGCTACAGGCAAAATATCTTCCAGAATGCAGAAGGACTGCCACAGGACTGAGGTGGCATACTTAATATTGAAGTAAATTTTAACAGTTAAGTTGCACGTACCATTCTTGCTTATCATTTTACTTTAACAGTGCATTCTGCAGTTAATCAGTTAATATTCTGTCTGGTCATTGTCAGGTAGGGATGTTAGATAAACAGCACTGCTGTTATGGTAAAGAGAAAAGACTTATCATTCTTCAAGGCTTGATCATGAGGTTTTGGGTTGGTGCATTTGGGGTTTGTTTTAATTTTTTGAGACAAACAAATCTGACAAATCATATACACACAGTAAGTGAATAATACGTAATAACATTTCTTTTTGTCATTAGTTCTTCACCATGATGTTGACCCACTGCATTAGGGCAATTTTGCTGTTTTTCCAATTACAGAGCAGAACAATAATGATGGTATCATCCAAAAAAGTTTCTTATAATTGCCTAAACTGTATAACACCTTACCAAGATGTCAGAAAAACAGCCACAGAATTTCACATTATAAAACTGGGCATATCATCTGATATAGTAATTTTGAGCACATTTTCAGAGTAGGCAGAGTTTACAAGCTTTCCCAACTCTAGTTTAGCCAAAAGTCCTTCATGGACCATCTGGTTCTAATGATACAAAACTAGAATGTTTGGTGTCCTTTTCACTATGCTACATTAAATTAAAGCTTAAAACATCAGTAAAGAAAAATCCATTATTTTTATATTATGTTTTTTAAAATCAAACATTAAATATTTTGGCTAAGTAAATGAGTTTATATTTGTAAAACTGTACAGCATAAACTATATGATACAGTCAGCAGAATTCTTAGTTCAGTTACTCTTGCATCCTCCTGGTCCACAGTCCACTCAGGCAAAGGGAAGTGTTTCCATTGACATTAATGATCTCTAAATGAAGCCCCTACTGTGAGTGACACCACATCCTCACTCACCCTAAAACATGCATGAGGTTTCCGTACTTCTCCCTAGAGAAAAAAGTTCAAATTACACTTACAGTAGCTTTTCCTAAATTAAGTAATAAAAGGGCCCAAATGTGCATTCCAACTTGGTAACCAGTTGGTAATCCAACTGAAATTCAGTGAAATCAAAATGTTAAGGGTGTGATAAGAGGTTTTATAGTGGAAAGATACTGTGAACTATACAGTCTTTGTATGCACTGCAGCTAGCTCTGGAAAAAACTTTCACAAGTGACTGCAGTTGTTGAAAATCAATGGAGTTTTGAAAAACCCACCCTAAACATAGCTCATCACTTCTGAACTCAGCCACAACAGGTTACAATTCCCTCAATTCGCTACCAGTCTTGTTAGACTTAGAAGCTAGAAGCTTGTTCTGCAGGTCGAAACACAGACCAAGATTTCAGATGTGCAGGAGAAAAGTCCATTTTTTACCATAGAAGTGCCAAGCTTTGGTAGGTCCATAGAGGCTAAACCAATCTGGAGACCTGAGCAATCATGAAGGTCAACTAACCACTGCCTCAAGAAGCTGGCACTTTTAATGCATCAGCCAAGGTCAACTACTAGCAAAAAATTATTTCTTACTTATGAACCCAGTTTATGTTTCACTGTAGAAAATGACCATCATCTTTTTCAAGTAGGTTTTGGTTTTCAGTGTAGTTCCTATCACTACAATCCTCACTACAAAGTTTAATCCCTTTTGTAGCAAACCCAATAGCAAATATCCCACCTATTTCAGTGAGATTAATTGAGATATAGGCTATCCAAAGGGAATGCCACAGCCAGTACTGTTCTATATACTTACCCAAATCCAAATATGTCAAAAGAGTAGGATTAATTTTGTTTCTCCTTTCTTTCTGCTTTTTTCTTCTCTCTCCATGTTAGCTTCCATGTTATTATTACAAAATATTTAGAACATACAGTTCCAACCTTGAATTCCTTACAAAGTCCTCTAAACAAGAGTTCTTCTTGCAGTAAGAAAGGACTGAGAGAGGACTGCTTGAATTGGCCCATACGGAGTTACATGCTAACTGTTGTTATTGTTCTCAGAGAGTGCATTTAAGGTTTTGGGAACAAACAATAAAATGAACAGCTGAACAATTTTAATCATGGCCCAGTTCCTAGTTACAATTATTTTTAAGCTGCCTCACCATTAGCTAGACTGATTTTTTTCCCCAATTAAAAAATATATTGTATAATACTGAAAGAAATACTTTTTTAAAGAAGAGTAAAAGTAGAAAAGATTCTCAAACATAACAAGCTATGACTTCTGCTCTTAGCCCAGCATTTGTGCATGAATTACACATAATTTTTAAAATGTTCCATTCTTTATATACTTTGTGGTACAAGCCAGGTCTCTAGGAAACTATGCTTTCCTAGATAAGTTAAAACAGTAGCCTCTGAACTCTGTGACTAGACAGAGAATATCAGATTTTGACCACAGACGTGTCTGAGAAAAACTACAGTGCTCATATGAAAGGCATATTTCATGCATTCTGTATAGCAAAATGCTACAGCAGGGACACATCAAATCAGAGTAAGATGACAGCTCACACAAGCAAATGAGAATTGGAGAATAAGATGGAACAAGTATGTGAAGACATTCAGAAAGACTACTGACCAAGAATATTATTTTTTAAATCCCTTCTTCATTCATTCAAGGCCTGATTAAATTACTTCCACTGGAGTCAACAGAAAGACTTGCGGTCTTTAGTGTCTGCTATTGTGGCTCATTACTTGTGTTATGGTAGCACACTGAAGATTCAATTAAACTCAGGCACTGTAATACCAGGTGTTATACAAACACCCACAGTGTCATAATCCCTTATTACCAGAGCTTACATCAAGCAAGACTTTGAATCATGTAAGACAAAAAAAAATAGAGCAAACAAAACCTGGGAAAGAAACCAAAGGGAGCCCAAGGTATTTAAGTTGGGTTACAAAAACAGTGGAAGACTTTGGTCCAGGAAGACTATGGTAGCCTGACTGTGCTTGGTACATCTATTAAATCATTCTGCTGGCTGATGGACCTTGGGTCAAATCTGCACTGCACAATATGAATGATAATTGAATGAAATAAAAAAACCTACCTGCTGAATACAATGAACAGCTGTCACAGTGTTTCTATCTCATGCATATGATATGCACTGCAGAAAAACTACTTTATGTGCACAAGGCAGGAATCACTCCAGTTGCAACTCCTGTTTTTGCTAAGAGTTCTGCAGGAAAATGTCATAAACAGAAACACAGAATCACTCCAGAGGTTACCCATTTCCCCTCCTCCCACACTACAGAAGGCTCAGTTATAACCATGTCATTCCTAACAGATGTTTGTCTCATCTGTTGATGGATGCTGCAAGCTATAATTAGGCAATCTCTTCCAGAACTTCACCTCCATTGCCACTAGAACTGTTTTCCTTACTTCTAATCAGAACCTTTATTGCTAAAGCTTCAGTTCCCTCTTACCATGTCCTCTCTTTGGTCTTATTTTAAGCTAATCAACCCAAGCACATTCAAATCTGAACCCGGGACACTCCTTTTTAAATCATTTTGCCAGCTAACATTCAGCTTAAGTTCCACTGTACCTATTTTGTTTTTTTTCTACATTATTCTTACCTGGGTTGTCCATCTTCCACTTACACAGTTGATTATTCCTGTCTAAGTGCAGTAACTTGCACTCGTCCATCAAACAGCCTTTGAACTTTGTTTCTAAATATAATTTTGAATTTTTATTAGTTTCCTTAGTGTACACAGAGTTCTTGCCAATAAAAGTTTTATAAGCCTGTTTGATACCATTATGCTGGACATACTATTGAAAATCTTGAATACTGAGAAGCCTCGACAAATGCTCATTCAATACATCAAAGAACCACTGGAAAGTAACACCTAGATACAATTAGTAAGCCCATCTTGCACCCAATCTACAACAGCTTCATTGAGAATGTTTGCCTTTATTTCTTATTAGAATGACATACAAAGCAATATCAAAGACATTACTAAAATCAAGATAAACTTGCTAATTCTTCTATATCCAGAGCCTGCTGCTCTGTTGTATATTGGCTTTTGCTGCTCTGACAACTGACACAATTTGTTTCTGACTTTTATTTATGTGTTGGGTATTTCCTGTGTACTTTCAGTATTTCACTTTACAATGTTAATTGTCCCTTTATTAAAACCTTTTCCCCTTTTTAAACAACTGGGGAAGCTGCCTGCTTGTTTTTAGCAACATGTTATTGCCTAGGAACAAATCTGGATCACTCAAAAACAAATTCGATCTTATGGCGTTGAAGAATAAATGTCATGTTTGGATCCTCTCACAACTAAAAGGGGATGAGTTCACACTTTCACACCATCAGCAAGTTTGCTGATGACACCAAGCTGCATGGTTCAGTTGATATGCTGGAGGGAAGGAATGCCATCCAGAGGGGCCTTGACATGCTTGTGAGGTGGGCTGATGCCAACCTGATGAAGTTTAACCATGCC
>JASSUY010030830.1:0-67016 GCA_032466535.1 Forpus xanthops | reverse complement strand
CTGTTTAAGTTTGAACCCGTTACCCCTTGTCCTCTCACTACAGTCCCTCATGAAGAGTCCCTCCCCAGCATCTCTATGGGCCCCCTTCAGATACTGGAAGGCTGCTATGAGGTCTCCATGCAGCCTTCTCTTCTCCAGGATGAACAGCCCCAACTGTCTCATCCTATTTTCATATGGGAGGTGCTCCAGTCCCCTGATCATCACCTGATGCACCTCAAAAGTTGCACTTTTATTCAGATGGGAAATGTAGAGGATCCAAGCCAGCAAAAAGAGAGTAAAAAGGCCTTGGTGACATCAGTAGAGCCTGGGCCAGGGCTTATTGGCTTCACTTAATTTTAGGCAGCTAAACAAAGCACTTTTAGGATCAGATTACTGCCCTAAAGTCTCTCCACAGTCCATGGAAGGAGATGGCCCTTCCAGAAAACAATTCATTCTGGGAAGGTTTCACTCCCATCCGCCATCACAAGGACATAAGGCAATTAGTCTTTTAATTCAAGCCGGATGGGAAAAATCCTTTAATAGCTCAGTAAGTTTTGAATGGAAATATTCCTTAGTTGGGAAACACTGCTTGCTAAAGCTGACTTGGTTGTTCCTGACACATGGTTTCTAACCACAGCACTTTGCCACCTCATTTTATTATCATCCATTCACTTCCACAATTTTTGGATCAGTTCTGCAGAAACAATAAAATTCTTGCCCTTTACCTGCACATTGAAAGTAATGTCATTCAGAGGGGGTGGGGGAGGGAAGGCACTTTGCGATGATGTGACGTTCCCAAGGTCATCCACAGGAGGTGGGGGTGGAGGAAGGAAGTCCCCTAGGAGAGAGAATGAGAGAATTTCAATTCACCGGTTTTTGCTCGCATCATGATGAACATCTCCATGCAGTGCCACATAACCTCCCACCTAGGCCCTGAGCACCCTCCACAAACACCACCATGCTCAGAGAGGTGCTGAGCCAAACCTCAGTGACCTGCAGTCCTCTGGAACACACGTGTCCAGGTTCAAAGCCCCTGGCTCTGCCCAGCCCAGGCAGGGGTGCCAGCTTGACACCTATATGGTACCTACTGCCAACAAGGCACCTTCATGCTATTTGCGGTAGGAAACAGCTGGGTATGAAGCCCTGGAAAGCTTTTCTGTTTGAATTCAAATCAGATGAAATACAATACAGACTACAAAGAAAATAAATTTTCTGAAATTAATACTCTGCCATTCTAAAAAATGCTGGGATGTTTGAGTGCAACATAAACTTTTCTCCTTTGCTGTGAAAATGACCCTTCAACCAACCAACCAACACAATTTTGCAAACAAATTCAACTCCAGCAGACATATACTTCCTGAAGAATACACAGGTGATACTTCTCCCTGCACACCACATTAGTCAGGCACTCTTGCTTTATTACAACCCTTCAGAATACCTTAGCAAAATGAAGGTGGAGAACGTGTTGAAGTGGATGAGACAGGGAAAGGGACGGGGCTTGTACATAAAGGGAAGGGAAAAACTGCAATTGTTAGAACAGAAGGGGAAAACAAGGATTGTTAGGACAAACAAAACAAACATTGGCAAGATTTTTCAGAAAAGAAGCAAAGGACAGAAATGGAGAAGAGCCTTTTTCTGGTGTTTGGAAGAAAACACTTTTCTTTGGAGTAGGAGACAGCTGGTGTTACCACATCCCAGCCCAGCCTTGCTCTGTCCTCTGTCAGATAAGCTGCTGGCTCCGCTCTCCACAAATGGGAAGGTTTTTAGATCGGGAAGCAGAGAGCAGATGTCTGATGAACTGGGGGGACCTTGCAGATGTTTGGCCTTTTCCTGGTCCTCTGCGAACAGATGGACTTTCCTCTTTCACAGCTTTAGTTATTTATTCTGCCACTGCACTTTCCTCTTTCCCACACACAGCCATAGGACCCAATGCTGTTCCCACTGCACCCACTAGAGATTATTCCCTTGGATGCAGGATGGAAAGCTGTTACTCTATTATTATTATTATTGGCATTGCTGGAAATCTTCTTCCAGCAGAGAGGAAAGCAGGCAAAGGCTGCAAAATCTGTGTCCTGAGCAGTGTACGGGTTTAGATCTACATTTGAGAGAGCAAAGGAGGATAAAGAGCTGAAAGTAAGCAGTATCTCACTAAAATGCACTACAGGGACCGCCACTCACCCCCAAAACTTTGCAAGTCAAACAGATTGCACTTGCTTAGAGCTGGACAAGCCATGGGAGGAGGTAGGAAAGTCCTTGTGAAGGTGGAGTGTATCATAGAATCATAGAACAGTTAGGGTTGGAAAGGACCTTAAGATCATCTAGTTCGAACCCCCCTGCCATGGGCAGGGAAACCTCCCACTAAACCATGTCACTCAAGGCTATGTGCAACTTGGTCTTGAACATCGCCAGGGATGGAGCATTCACAACATTCCTGGGCAACCCATTCCAGTGCCTCAACACGCTCACAGTAAAGAATTTCTTCCTCAGATCCAATCTAAACTTCCCCTGTTTAAGTTTAAACCCATTATCCCTTGTCCTATCACTACAGTCCCTCATGAAGAGTCCCTCCCCAGCATCCCTATAGGCTCCCTTCAGATATTGGAAGGCTGCTATGAGGTCTCCATGCAGCCTTCTCTTCTCCAGGCTGAACAGCCCCAATTTTCTCATTCTGTCTTCACAGGGGAGGTGCTCCAGTTCCCTGATCATCCTCGTGGCTCTCCTCTGCACTTGTTCCAACAGTTCCATGTCCTTTTTACGTTGAGGACACCAGAACTGCACACAATACTTCAAATGAGGTCTCACAAAAGCAGAGTAGAAGGGCAGGATCACCTCCTTCGATCTGCTGGTCACACTCCTTTTGATGCAGCCCAGGATACGGTTGGCTTTCTGGGCTGCAAGCACACACTGCCGCCTCACGTTCATTTTCTCATTGACCAACACCGCCAAGTCCTTCTCCTCAGGGCTGCTCTGAATCTCTTCTCTGCCCAGCCTATAGCTGTGCTGGGGATTGCCCCCGCCCAGGTGGAGGACCTTGCACTTGTCATGGTTAAACTTCGTCAGGTTGGCATCAGCTCCCCTCACAAGCATGTTAAGGTTCCTCTGATGGCATTCCTTCCCTCTAACATATTAATCAAATCAATACCATCCACTGCTGAGCATCTCCAGTGCCAGCTAACTACATGGGGAACCACTTGGGGAAGGGTCCGCCCTTTGGTCTGCATGAATACACCAATGGCCATGAGGAAAATAGATCTCTGGGGTTACCAGAGTTAACCATGGGCTGGTGGAAGACACACTCCACCCTGAGTGCTCACAGTCTCCTGACTGATGTAACTCTGCTGCCCTTCCATGAATAAGTGATAAGATGGGCAAAAAGCCCATTAGTATTGATCACTGATCAGCATCAAGACTGACATTTTGGTTGACTTTCATCTGGCATTAGGGTGAATGCTTGGAGATACTTGTGAGAGTAACTACACTGAGCTCCATCAACAGAAAGACATCAAGGCACCCCCAGAAGGCAATCTATACCTCAAGGCAGGTGAAATCACCTTCCAACAGCAAGTACCCTCACAGGGGCAGCCTCAAGCAGGGACATTTACAGGCAGGAAACTGCATTGTGCCCCTTCATATACCGTGGCACAGCCTGCCTTCATCTCTTGCAATGAGAAATCACTACCCGTAACCATATGTTCAAAAGAGCTATCTCCTCATTGCACCAGCTAGTCATTTCTTCTTCTTACAGCTGTGAAGACCATGACTCAACCTACAAAGGGATTGCGCAGTGCGACACATGCACCAGTTGAGTTACTTTAGATAGGACGGCACAACTTGCTGTGAAACCATAGCTCTGAATTCTTCTCTCAGCACTCATGCCTGCTGCTGTGCTGGAGCATCAGTCAGTGCAACCACGAGAGATGACACCATTAGCCTAAGTAACGCTCTCCCCCATATTTTACATACAAGTAAATAGACAGAAATTCAGCCAGTTCATCATGGCTATGTCAGAAAACTATAGCCAAACAATAAGCAGAAACAGTGCCTCCCAAGCCCCAGCGCAACTTTTGGCTTCCATCAAATCTGTGCCATGCAGATGCATTTGCAAGGTTTTACCCCTCTCCTCCCCAAAATTTCCCCCTCTTACTCTTTCCGAGGAGATTTAGGCATTTTATTATTACACTTTTCAAATGTAAAAATAAAGTTTTTTTCAAAGCCTTAGCAGCCATCCACATCAGCATGAGCTTGTCAGGCTGAATAGAAACTCATAATATTTTTTGCTATTGGCTGTGTGATGCCTTCTGGGTACAAGCACAAGCTGAGAAAAACATCCTGTCTCATGCACCAAGCACGTTTCTCACAGTCTAATCTTTAAATTTTTAAGTGCACTTCAGTTTTTTTGCAGATCAGGCTGGTGTCTCAAGCCTTTGTTTTGAGGAAGATATATCTGCCAGTCAACAAATGAATTGCAGCACAGTAACTGCCTCCCCCCTTGACTGACATGAAGATTTGCAGCTTTGAAACTTCTAGACACGCAGAAGATCTCACATGTTCAGTAAGAAAAGACTGTTTGGGGGACAAGCCCTAGGAAACACAAAAAAGCAAACCACCATATTTTTCCCTGAAACAATAACTTAATGAAATCTAACAACCAACAAAACAGAGTTCATACTGGTCTTTCCAAATTACTGGCAGACATCTGAAGACTATATACCCAGATGGTTTTAATTTTTCTCCTTCCAAACAAAAATAACCCTTTCTCGTCATCATCTTGATAATTTCTAGCTCTGAAGATGGGTCAGAACCAGTTTGAATCAACTGAAAAAAACAGCTCTCCCTGGGCTCAGCGACAAGACTAAGGACAGTGATGGAGCCTCTGGTGTGTTTCAGTTCTGGTTCAAACAGCCTCCATTTGGCAAAGTACTGAGCCAATATAGGCATTTCCCATTGCTCAGTCAAGCATTTACCTTCTACTGCAAAAAGGCAAATTTTGCAATTTGAGGGTGATCTACACTCAAACAACTAAGATTTACCTTAATTTGTTTAGCACTAGGCTAAAATCCTTTTGATTGAGGCTACCATAAGCCTGTAGACCAGAAAAAACACTGCAAAAACCCGTAAAATATTGCAGTGTTACTAAGTGGTCAGTAAAACTTCCTTCTGCCAAAGTGACACCACAGAATCTTTATAAAAGCCTTCAGCTAGATAAGACCTGATGACTCTTGGGTGCGAACATACATCCTGTTAAGTTTCCCAAAGTGAGTATTTTGCTGTGTTTAACACACAACACTGGACAAGGAAAGCACATGATTAAAATCATGCTTTATATCAATGCATCGTTGGTCAAAACCATGTCATGAGGGGTCACTGGCACCGTACCAGTGTGGGGTAAACCATCACACGATTACACACCAGCTCCACAATCTACCTTAATATACCACATTGGCCTGTGATTCCTAAAATAAAGCAGCTCCACCAACCCAAGGCACTGCTTCAATTACTACTCTCTTACCAATCACTAATCCTGCCATTTGAACTACTTTTGCTAATCAGTTACTGTATTAATAAGCAGGAGGGAGAAAAAAAAACAAACCACCAAAACAAAACAAAAAACCCACATTGGCTAATTTCTTTCTCAGCATTTAAAAAAGAAAAGTGAGTCTGTCAGGTAGATGCACTGAAAATTTACTTCACCACCTGCTAGTTGAAATATTGCTTTTATGGATTTATATTGTATTAAAAGGTCACTGGCTGTTTAAGTCTTAAATAGTTTTAATCATTCTAAAAGTCTCTTAACAGTAAGAAAAGGAAGCTCAGAACAAACAGCAGCAGGGATTCTAATTAAAAGGGCCAATTCATCTAATTTTATTTGGGGTTAATTATTCAGGATTCACTCTCTGATGTGTAAGGAATAGCAATTAGTAATTTTAGTGATTTGAGGAACATTGGAGGTGCAATCAGTTAAAATGAGTGAGTGTTTACAACACAAGATGTTGAATTAGTTTCTCCCAGCTGGAGAACAGGAACATTAGTCCCCTACAGCTCAGGACTATGAATCGAAGCCCTGCGTAAAATATTCTCTTCAAACAGAAGAAAACATACGCTAACAATCACCCGGAAATTTTGTTTACTACATGGAAAGTCAATAGCCAACACATACCACAGCAGCTTATGCATCCTTACCTCCACCTTCATCCCACCATCCAACTACCCAAACCCCTGGGATTCATTGGAAACAATTCCCAGCATTTTTCCTATCAGTAACTTCAGCCAGACTACCACTCTCCTGCCATGTCGCCTTTAACCACAGCTAGCTGAGATAATGAAAGAAGCAGCTTGCGAAACTTTCAAATGTTAATTAACTTTGGTGGTTAAATATACAGGGGAAAAATGACCGTGCGATTAATTTAAAACCTCTAGGTACAATTCCTCCTGCAAACGCAAATCCAAAATAGCTCTGCTGGAATCGTTCTGGATCTCTTCCAGTGTTACTAGAGCCAGAATAAGGTACTAAAGCTTTCAGGAGTAGCAGATGAGACTTTGATGGGGACAGAGGAGCTGCGTGGGGGAGTGCCAATGAGGAGATCCAAAACTAGCTGCTTTGACATTTGGAACTGAGCTGAGGCAGCAGCTCAAAAGCCATTTTTTTCCATGTCTCACGAGGTAACTGAGTTTTACCACCTTGTAGGCATAGCCAGGTGCTTCAGTGGAACCGGAGCTGGACTCCCTGCATTGCCTACGCGCTTGTGACCATTAAAAGGAGTGGCATTGGCGCACCATGTCAAGGCTCATTTCAAGTGATGCAGCTTTTATTGAGCAACTTGATTTAGCTGAGATGCCATCTTTAGTGTTCCATAGACAAACCTTTCACTCCAGCTCTGGTCACCAGGATGGAAAATCCCACCCACCTCTGGTTCACATCATAACTCCCTGATCTCCCTCTCAAAACAACCCCAAGGCAGTAATTAGCACAAGAGAAGGAAACAAGGGCTCAGTTCCCTAAATTATGCAAAATCTCAGCGGATTCGTTACAGTGGATGCACCTCATTGTGCAAACAATGCGCTTTTTTCTAATAAGACTGTGAGTTTATTCAGCTTGTGTCTGTAGACACCTAGCCATGCCATCCTTCCCAGCTAAACATAACCAATGTCTCTGCAGCCCCAAGAGCTGCAGGGTAAGAGGAGGCAGGTATAACCACATTCCAGCTTGCTTCCCCCTATGCACATCAGCTGAACATCCTACACATCAGAAGCTTATGATACATGCTGCTAAGTACAAAGGAATCGATGCAAGGCTTATTTTTTGTCTATTCAACTTACTTTTCCATATGACTGTACGGCAAAGCTAATGTCCCACTCTATGCAATAGTGAAGACTTATTTTGCTCACCTTAACAACGTGCTTTGTCAACATGGTGTAAATAAGTCAGTTCTGCTCCTGCTCACATAACGGTTATCTCCATAATGGTGATACTTGCTTAGAGGAGAGGTCTGCTAGTATCAGAACTCAGCTCTACAGAAAATAAATCAGTCCTTCAATAAATTTAGTGAAAGACTAAAGTTGAGCCAATGGAAGAAACAGCCCTGTAAAACTTCTATTAAAATCTGTTAAAATTTACAGATTAGCAGATTAACAGAGAAGCTCTAAGTACCACTGCTTGTCACAGACTTCTTTTAGGACTTTGGGAATGTTACCTAGCCCATGGGCACACAAAACCTTCCTTTGCCTTCTCTCCTGTGTTTATCTGTAGATGTGAGCAGAGATGTAGATGCAAGATGTAAAACAGAGTCTATCTTACTTGGTCTGTGCAGCAATTAGTAGGATGAAATCTTGCTTTCAGTTGTGGCTGCTCAGGTCCAGAAATAAGGACAAAAGTAGTTCCAAGTAATGATTAAAAAAAAAAAGAAGACAGAAAACAGCCTGCTGAGATGGAAAGATTTCAACACAAACATATGGAAATATGCTGGAAATCGGGACATTTAAGTCAGAGGAGCAAACCTCATCCTCAAAGGGGAAACATGGGCTGCATTCTCACACACCATCCCTCTCCTCTGCAGAGCAAAATGCCCACGAAACAACTCACTGAGGGAAACACTGCTTCACTAGGAACAAAGCCAAAACAGGTTATCTATTTGTTTATTAGATCATGGTGTTCAACTCATTTGTTCATTGCAAAGCGCTCCTGACAAGAGTTGACACATGTATTAATTTACTAAAGAGGACTGTTGTGAAGGAGTTGAAAAAAATGAGTTACACCACTGGATTAAGACCTCATTCCCTGTGGCTATTGTTGTGTAGCACAATCAAAATGAATCTGGGTTTTCAGCTTTCTTCTCTGAGGAGGAAAACCAAGGATTATGGGGATCATGTCCCTGGGATACATCCTTTCTTATCTCCAACCAAACTCTCTTTGTATCAGGGAAGTTGTGAATGCTCCATCACTGGCCGGGTTCAAGGCCAAGTTGGACATAGCCTTGGGTGACATGGTTTAGTGTGAGGTGTCCCTGCCCATGGCCGGGGGGTTCGAACTAGATGATCTTAAGGTCCTTTCCAACCGTAACTATGATCCTATGATTAAATACAAAACACTGCGCAGATCACAAAAAAGCATCTCCCAGAGCTCTTTACTGTCAAGGGACTTCCTCAAATTTTAGAAGCTGCAGCCAACAGTTTTTAAGCAATCTCGGACTTAACTTGGCCTATAACTGGTTATGTGTTTTTTTCCCACTTTGTGGATGAAATGCAATCTGAGCAGTCAGAGGAAACACAGTGTGCTGCAGAACATCTGGAAGCACTGGTTCCTTTCTGCCTGCCCAGCATGCAAAGGAGATGGACAACAAAAACAACTGCCATAACCAGACCACTTCCCTGCGTGATGGGCTCAACCTTCCCGCATGGTGTCCTCTTCACAAAGTCTTTTGCTTCTGGTTTGAGAAACCGGAGCAAAAATACTAAGTGGGAAATGCACGGGAAATAGCAGCAACTTTCCAATACCTAAAGGGGGCCTATAAGTAATCTGGAGATGTACTATTTACAAGAGCAAAAATGGATGAGACAAGAGAGAATGGCTTTAAGGTCAAAGAGGGTAGATTTAGATTAGGTATTAGGAAAAATGTCTGCATGATGATGGTGGTGAGACACTGGAACAGGCTGCCCAGACAAGTTGTGGCTTCCCCATCCCTGGCAGTGTTCAAGATCAGGTTGGACAGGGTTTTGAGTAACGTGGTGTAGTGGGAGATGTCCCTGCCAATGGCAGGGGGTTGGAATCAGATGAGCTTTAAGGTCCCTTCCAACCCAAACCATTCTGTTATCTTATGGTGTAGCACTCTCAGATGAACTTAATCAAGCAAACCCCCATAAACTGATTTTCAAAACGACTCATTTTGTCCCTCCCACCCTCTTCCTCACACCTCCCTATGTACCTCTTATGAGCACTCAAACTTGGAAAGTTTAAAGCAAAATATGTGTCTTTATCAGATGTGCCTTAGTTCACTGTTTTCACCAATACAAACAGCCATGGTTTCCTTACTTCTATTGCAATAGTCAGTGCTACTGGGAAGCATAGAAATCAGTTACATTTTTTTCATGCTATAAAGTTAATCTCTTATTCACCAGTGTAACAATTTAATAATAAATTACATCTTTAGTCCTAGAATACAATTTAAGATAAAATTAAATGTTGGATAAATCAAATTTACCTCTATCTTCTTTCAAAATAAATAACTAATTCTCCATATCCCTATTGCAAGGACCAGTTTAGTGGTGGACCTGGCAGTGCTAGGTTAACAGTTGGACTCAATGACCTAAAGTTCTTTTCCAACCTAAACAATTCTGATTCTATCTCCATGTATAAATTTTGTATAAATATATATTAATATCAAGTGGTAGTGGATGGTTTTGCAGACAGAGTTTGGCTGCTTACACTGGTACTTATTAGAAATGTCACACATGATCTAGCTAGACCATGGTAGAGAAACAGGATTATAATTGAAAGGGGGGGAAAAACGGGAGGGAAGGATATCTTCCCTGGGTAGATTCTACCTGGAGGTGCTCTACATTCGCTCTACTGTAGTTCTGGATAATGCAGAAAGCAAAGGAGAAAAAGAATATGCAAACTTTCTCTTTCTGAAATTAATTTTACCCTAAGACATCAGTGCTTTCTGTACCAAGGATCACTGCTTAACACCCCAAAGTTACTACACACATTTAGATGTTATTGCCATATTTTGAGATGAAATGCTTTAAAAATTACACTTTTGCATAATCCAACAATGTAACTGGTTAGGAAATAACATGCTAAACTGACTTTTTTTTTTAGATAAATATCTGTATTTATGTTTTCCATATTCTACACAATCCCCTATCAAGATCTGCCCCATCCTTCTCCTTGCTGGTCAGAGCCCAGAGCACCATGATAGGAAAAACAAGACAAGAGAGAGCACTTCCCATCAGGAGCACCCTAAGATAGGTGAAGAAGAGGTGAATGACAGAGGCACAAAAAGGACTTTACAAGGATGGGAATAATATGCTCATTCATGACCCTGATGATATTAAAATGAACTGACCCAAGTAGACTGCCTATTCTCAGCATTGAAACAGGTATAAGTGGTGGCAGCATGGTACCTGTGCTGGTTTTAGTGGACACATGGTTCTCATCTTTCATTCCCAAAAGGAATGAGCAAGATATTGTAGCTATTCAAGCACGTACTTTCAGCTTCTGACCATTCTGAGAAAGCAGTTGAACAACCCAACAGTTTTGCTGTAACCCTGCTCAGCATATGGTGCTGCCCTTCCAGAAAAAAAAGTCTAAGGGTCTGGCACCATCCCAGGGTAACTGAGAGGGTGCCCTTGCAGTAAAACATACCACATCAAAAGCAGGGTCAATTATTTGGTGTACAGAAACCTGGGTGAGATCTCTCACAGATCGAATTAAAACTTTTCTATTTGACCAATAGAAAACTAATTACTGAAATATTTGTGGATATTGTTAAAGAAAAAACACGGAAGAAAATAAAAATCTTCTGCAAAGACTGTGGTTTTGTTTGAAAATCCAGAGACTTAATTCTTGAAATAAAATGTTATGGGGAAACAAAAAAGGTAACAAATTGTAGTAATATCCTGCTACAGTTTCTAGGCTGGACTTCTGAAATCTTTGCTCTGAGGTTTGGTTTCTCCTCAGAGCTGTCACTTGGACAATTTTAGGCAAAAAAAAAAAAAAAAAACAAAACCCCCCAAAAAACCCCATCTGGTTAGGTGGGGAATCTGTCTTGATTTTCTTTCGTCCTCACTTCTTTTCCAGCCTTGCTGCTAGAAACTGCAAATCCATTCTTCTCAGATTAATGATTGATCTTCATTCTAAATCTCCATTTCAATATTAATAACCTCTCAGAAAACAATTAAAATTGATATATTTTTGAGTGTGTACTTAGGGAGAAAGGGAAGAGGATAAATCTTCTATCAGCACAAAAAAACCTCTATCACACTTTGAGGCTTGCTGATGCCTGCAGTGACATACAAAGGCTATTCACAATAACATATGCATCTCCTCATACTAGCATAAGCACATGACTAGAGCAGTGAATGGGAAGGAGATAGTGCTTAGCAGCACAGGGGGAGAGTGGATTGTCCATCTCACCTTCAAACAAAAATCCCTCCATCATTGAGCCTGAGAGAGTGGACCTTTTCCTCAACTAGATAAAAGATCCTGCAGGAAGGAGCATAATTTCGAGCTTGACATTACCTGCGAACAGGCAGAGAGACCCCAGGAAGGTTCTTTCCTCAGAAACTACTTCTAATGCACAGAGATGCCTGATGTGCTGAGGCTTTATGATGAATCACGGAGCCGCATCATTCGGGGTTACTTATGCACCAGTCTCCCCGGAGAATTTTGCAGCCAATATCTCTACTTTCTTCATGAATCATGGAAAGGAGAGAAGTTGTAAATGGAGACAAGTGGAGTTCCTCAGGGGTTAGTATCAGTACCGGTGCTGTTCAACATCTTTGTCAGTGACATGGAGAGTAGGATCAAGCAACCTATGCAAGCTTGGTGACAACACCAAGCTGTGTGGTGAGGTCGACACACTGGAGGGAAAGGACGGGATCCAGGGTATTCTGACAGGTTGGAGAGGTGGTCCCATGTGAACCTCATGAAGTTCAACACTGCCAAGTGCAAGGTCCTGCACCAAGCACAACTACGGACTGGGCACATACTGGCTTGAGAGCAGCCATGAGGAGAAAGACTTGGGGGTGTTGGTTGGCAAAAGGCTATCTGCCCTGGTATGGGAGTACATGTTGATATTTAAGGATGCAGGTTTTTTAGAGAATCATCTTTGGCACACTGAGACAAACTTGAGAGTCATGGACCTAGTGTCTGTCTAGAGAAGAAAAGAACCATCCTTCTTTAGAGGCCACTGACCTGCTTTGCCTAAATGAAATCAAACAACAGCAGGTTTTGAAAACTCACTTCAATTTTGCAGTGCATGACTTGCTGCATGCAGTCATGCAAGGGGACTGCTTTATGCAAAAGCAAAATTTATTCCTAGAGGATTTAAACAATCACAGATTTCCTGGATGAAAGACACTCAACTAAATAACAACCTTATTTAAAGAGAAAACATGGCATGCTTGAGCACATGGGCTGTCAACAAAACAAGAAGTAATCAAGAAGACACATGAAAATGATCCGAAATTAGCCACTGTTTATCTTTCTACACAAAGGGAGTATTTTAAATTTAAAAATACAGACATAACCTACCTTTAAAATCCAGCACCACATCTAGGCAAAACCTCAGTATGAATGTTGAACATCATTTAAAGAATGAGATTCTCTACTTTAAAGACACTGGGAGATGTACTCTGTATCCTTATCGGGGCCTACATATCGTATCATGTCATGGTGATTAGCATCTTGCTTGATTACAATCTTTAATTCCACTTGATTTAAAAGGGTAACTTGAGAGCCACTCAGACAAGAGCTCAAGGCTAGAGGTGATCACAAGCACAGAATGGCATGGTGCAGCTGCAGCACTGGTATCTGCTCCCCTCCTTCTTCTGCATGTTGCAGCTAACTCTTCTAGCCAAAAAAGGCAAACAAGGGTGTGTGTCAGGTCAGCCAGCATAATCTTTCAAGGCAATGGCTCTGCATTCATCATGAGAAAGAAGATAAAAACCCACTTTGGCTCTCCTTGACTATATATTTAACATTTGCAAGAGAAAAATCAGTTGACTGCTTAAAGCTTGGGATGATGCACACCATCTCAAGCTATTCTTGAGCAAAATGTTTAATGTTTTATGTGGATTGGAAATGGCTTAAATTCCCTGCTGAATTTTTCATGCCCATACACAATTTAGCCTTTATCCAAAAAACCCTCTTTAATTATGTACTCTGTAGAAAATGCAGAAATTCTCCAGAAGGATTCCAGCCACATTTTCCCCCTTTTTTTGTTTGTTGTTTTTCAGTTTGCTAGGGTATTCATAAAATACTCTTTCTTGGATGTTCCTACCAAAGCTATCTAGACTCCACCACTTGGGCTACTCACAGAAAATCAGCTCCACTTTTTTCCCCCTCTTTCTCTCAATGCCATTATTTTAACTGAGGAGAGTGGGAAGAGACAATAGCACTGGGGAGGAGCTAAAAGGTTGAAAACTTTTGGGTAGACCCTGCTTTTTCCCTGATACACAACAAAGAGATGTAAGTTTGCAGCAGCAGGGCTGCCATGGAGCAAACCCAGCAGGTGGTTAGCTGTCGGGTAGTAAAGCCTGCAGAGAGGCCAGTTCACAGTGCAGGAGATGCAACCGGAAAACAAGTATAATTAGAGCACATCAATGTGCCAGCTATTCTTGGAGGCAGAACAGCCCCTCAGGAGCTATTGCAGGAGAGCTAAGCTAGGACAGCCCTCAGACCACTCTAATCCATGTCACAGGCATCCCCAGAAACATAAAGCCATCCTCCCACATTCTGTCCTGCTGAGCAGCTCAGGCTAAAGATACTGTTCTCTGCTTTTGTTCTAGGAACACCTTCATTGTGCTGAGCCTGCATCCCTAAATTTTGAGGAACATTAACATAATCCACACACAAATATCATTCGAAAGAAGTGATTCCCATAGTACTCCTATTTTTGGAGAGACATCTTACAAAAGCTTCCCTAATATACTGGAATGGGACCTATATTATCTCTTCATAAAAGGAATTCAACTTCAAGACTTCTAAATTCATTGCTAAGCAGTTCAGACTTCCTTTTATGCTGTAAGATTTCCTTTCCATAAGATGCAAGATATGTTGCCTCCAGGGAAAAGCAGCTTTATGAAGAGGAAGCTATGTGTGCCAGAATTGTTCTCTTCCATTACTGGTAACATCCTTTCTCCCTCCCATTGTTTTAATAGAGCTGGTCACCAGAAGAACCTGCAGCAAAAACACTGATACCCTCAGCAGATCATATACTGGCCAAGAGCCCCAAACTACGTCTGTTCTTCCGCAGTACCTTCTCAATGTCAAGGAAATATGCTTTCTGTGCATGCCCCATATGGAGTTCTGATAGAAACATGACTTTACTAATAGACTTGCTTTCTACAGTTCCCACCATAACAACATTTGAGGAATGGCTCACCAGCAATCTTCCACCTACACATTTTTGTATAACTTCACTGAATACAAGGATGAAGGAGGAAAAGAGAGAGAAAACACATTCAGTGCGATCAGTGCTACAGGGAGGAAAAAAAGTATTTAAAAAAAACCCTGGGGACTGATGTTCCCCGTGCATACACATGCCTGTGTGTAGCCCACGCTAAAGTTCAAGCGCATGCTTAAATGCTACATCTCATGGGCCTTTGGAAAGCATGTATCAAATTAGGTATTTGTTGAAATGCTTTGCTAAGCAAAAGGATCAGTTTATGTACTTTCCCCAAATACTCTGCTGAAACGAGGCTAATGGTTGCAGTGGTACCTCCCAGGAGGTCCCTAGTTCTTCCCTGAAGCATCCATTTACTAGGATTTCACTCACACACAGTCAGCTTTGGGGGATCAGTATGGGCAATTGGGACCAGGGAATGTGCAACACTAGAAATGACAGTATTACCAGGGGTAGCTAATGTAACCACAGATCCCTTCGACTGATCCAGATCACACACCCCACTATGGCCACTGGCATCTCTTCAATCTCTTAAAGTCTCCTCTAAGGGGCACAACCTCCCCAGATTCAGGGGGAAGTCCAGGGTTCCCCCAAATCAGAAACTACTTGATTTGGGACAAAAGGAATCTGCTGCCAGGAGGACTGAATGGAGTTACTGAAAATAAGCAAATATTCCTAGTGCTTCTGCACTCCTATCCCTGAAGTGATATGATCAAGAGAATTAATTTTAGACTATGCACAGTTTAATGTGAAAAAAAAAAAACAAAACCAACAAATCCCAAGTTGCATCTTAGCTTTTAAGCAAAGACCAGATGGAAAGTCTATCATTAGAAACGCCAAAGGGAGAATACACTCAAAGTTCGCTCCAGGATGGAAAGGTCATTTCTAGTCATGCTTGTTTTAAATGTTCTCAGAAGCGCTCAAGCTTTTTGTAATAAGATGGCTTTCTTTCAGTTTATCAGCTTGATTTCCTCCAAAATAAAATAAAAGAAACTCTGAAACAAAACAAAAATCACCAACAATACAAGACAGAAACTTTAGAGGCAGGCGCCAGCTCTCTTCTTCCTCTCCAGAGCAAAGAGTCATTAAATTTTTAATGAATTATTGCTTAGATGACAAGAAATGCCACAAAAATGATCTGTTGATTCCACCCAGGGGTGTTTACTTAGAGCTTTATAGGGAGATTTATGAGAAGACAGGCAACAGACAATGTGCCAATGAAGTCTGAGAAGCAACGCTTTGCTTATCAGGTACTGATGCTGATGAAGAACATGTCAAGCTGATGAGAAATGCATCAGGCATCCCTACTGTGTTCCAAGCAATGTCCCAAACCCCCAGTGAAGACCATATGTCAGCTGATCAGTGCAAATCCACCAATCCATTTGCACTACACCATGCAACTGGTCATAAAATCTAAGAAGCTCACTCAGTAAGAACTTCTCTAGGGCTAAATATGCCTTCTTAACTCTAGTAGCTCACACATGATGACTAGGAGGCAACAAAATTATGACCAGTGATTTTCACCAGTTATTAGCGTACCCTAAGATAACACAGTGTTTACAGCTTTACTCCACTTGCTAACTCACAAGAACTATAAACACACAGCTTCAACTGAGATTTCACAAGCCCCTAGTCTCCATGTGCCAGGAAGCCCTCTCCCCTTTAAGATAAGCCCACATCTGAAGTACAGTAAGTGAATAAGCCTGATGGGAAACAACTTACAAACCCTAACAGGAAAATATTTAATCAAAGACAGAAAACTCAATTCTCTTATTTTCTAACAAGTGTAAAAAAGGCACATAGATACGATAATATAAAATTGGCACTTTCACAGTAAAACATCTGTGTCCAGTTACAGATTATTCCCAATAAGAACTGGAGCTACTGGCTGAAGCTGAAAGTGTTTTTTTCCATGCAGGCTGTGACTTTTCTCAGCTCAACTAGGTCAGTCCTTACAAGAAATATCTGGCTTCAGGTTTTTCTTGAGCATAAATAACAAACATATTTGCAAGGTCCAGACAGCTGCATTTATGTAAATCTGCTCAGAGGAGCCATCGCTGACTTAACTTAGTGGCAATTTGGTTGCACAAGTGTCAGAGGGAAACGTGACCGGCGGTACCGTTCAGTAAGGGACAACCAAACAAAATCAGATTTCACTCTCAAACAGCACGATAAATATTGTGATCAATAAACAAATGCTTTTTTGTTTCCTAGCCACTTGCAAATGGTGAATTACTCCATATGAAATAATTAACAAGAACAGAATCTTCCAAGCCTTCTTTAGAAATCTTCCTTTCAAAACACACCCTCATTTTAATAATTTACCATTTGTACCGGAAAAGAAGGAAAACCAAGAAGGTGAGATATTTGAGACAATCAAACCTTCCTTAGTCCCCACAAACAGGCATTTGCTGCCTTCCAACAGACTTGATTAATCATTTTTCTAATAAATTTTTTTATTACAAAAAAAGATTTCACAATTAAACACTTATAGAAATAAGGCGCATCTTCATGCTCCTTCTGATGCCTCATGAGTTTTTCGGCTCCTCTCATATAGAGCTTTCATTACTCTGGGCATGACAGAGCGAAAACAGCTACAAGAGAAAGCTTCCATTTCAGCTCCATCTCAGTCACCGACCAAATGCTTAGAAACTTCTTTATCACTCTTAGATCACTGGGAAAAATAATAAACAAGAAAAGGGGAATCTTAAGATAACAACCATATCTGCTGGACAGATTTGTTAGAAAAAACCAAACTCTGGACTGTGTGTAAACTGAGCATATTTGGTCAGGTACTAGGAGATCAGATAGATAGCGAGCCTCACAACTCCTTTCCAGCAGCCTCACATTTGTGGTGACAACTGCACTTTCCACTGATGAAAAGTGACCTTCAGGCCCTGACATTTAGGCCCAGATTTCCCAACTTGTGTTACCTCTGCCTCCAGTTTCACAGGTGGAATTTATAGCACTTTGAGTTTTAAATACTTGGCGACATCCATCAAACATGAGCCCGTGTCTTACCCAACAGATTCTTAAAATGGAGTATTTCCCCTCCAGAGACCCATGCCATGCTTGATGGTCAACTTACACAAGGTACTGGACGTGCTGTATCTCTTGGGAAAACTAACATGCCAAGCGAAAGCTCATCTCTCAAAATAGTTACCCTGCTACCTTATTTCTCTTTTATTTGTTTCCCTACCGCAGTTACACAACACATTCTTGCTGGGGCAAAAGGGATCATTAGCAAAAGCACTTTTGGACACACACAAACAGGCCGTGCTAAATGTGCCCCAGAAACAGGAAGATTAATAGTCTTCTCACATGAGAAGGCATAACAAGGTAAATGGATCCTCCATTAGCTTGTCTCAGTAATGTCTCAGGAAAGCACCATATACTCAGAATGGAAACAGGGTGGTTCAGCAATAATTTGTTTAAAAAGTCCAAGTATGATTGTAGAGAAAAAGCTCAGCTTGATCATGCATCGCATCTCTTGTCTTGTTAAATTTAAATTGTCTTGCTAAATTTAAAGTATTTTCTGTCTGGCCAACAAGAGCGATTTACTGGCATGGAGAAATGTTTAAATATCATGAGTTTTCAGGCTCAGCCAAACCAATCATTCCTGTAGCCCTCTCAAAGACTCTTATCCCTACTGAGGGAAGTGAATGATTGAACAAAACAGAGAGATCTGGCAGCTGGAGAATCACCCCAATTCCCTCTGGCTGCGACAAGGTCATCTCTCCTTCCTGAGAGCCTATGTCCCGGTTTGTCCGCACACAAGCTGAATACTTGATGCACCAAGAGAAGTCAGTCAAGTATTGCCTTTTCTGCTGTAGATAAAGGGTTACAGGCTCAAATCCTGAAGAATCACTGTTGGCAGGGACAGGTTAGTAAGAAAACTTAAATTCAGAGTTTAATCCAAATCCAAGGCATTGAATGAACTAAGCAGAAGATGAGGATTATACTGCAACACTTCATACATTACTGGTTACAAGTGTATGGTCTCATGTCCATGCTGATATGAGAGGAAATGCAGGCCAACTGTGATTTTACCCAGCTAACACTTCTTTCATGTGCTGCCCCATCTTTATAAATTCATTTTTACTTAAGACAGCTGCGTCAGACCTGAGCTCCCAGCGCAATCTTCCTTCTACACTTGCAGAATGAATTCAGTCAGCTAGGTCCAATTTATGCTTGGTTATCACATGAGGTTACAAATGGCTCTGTTTGTACCCAGTTGAAACAAAAAGTAATGTCAAAAATGTAACAGGAAGGAGGAAAGGAGCCAATTACAAAAACAAGATGTGTGAGATAATCTTGGTCCCAGGACAGTGAAGGCTGGCAATAAGGAACATCTCATCTATCTGTCAGCTGAGGTCATTCGAAGAACATGCTGCCGAGAAAAAGGTAACACCTTGAAACACCAATTACATCTTTCCAGACCCAAACTATGCATCAGCCTCCTTTGCCCCTGTGTCTTCATTTCTAACATGACAGCAAGGTAAGATTGAGCAACAGGAAATTAGTTTTCAAGAAGGAGCCTAATTGTACTGCAATTTAACAACCAATTAATGGTTTTGCAGAAGCTGCATGCTCCACCCAGGGGGCTGCCAGACTGTGTTGAGGAAGTGCATGGTGTTGACTTCCCAAACTGAATCACTTTTGTAAGCCCTGGGGTGATATTTATAGAGTTGGGGGAAAATTTCCAGGAAACATCACTTACTGGCACTCACAAAAAGAACAAGGAAACTCTTCAATTAGCAAACTTTTAAGGAAGAAAGCCTGTCTTCTTTCTGAGAGGACAACAAAGCAGTAGCCTCTATGATTTGCGTGGAAGTAGTTATAATTAATACTGTTCTTTACCTCTTTTCCCTGACAGTGGTAGATGTTGTTCCTAAGCTGTTAATTCTATACAGCTGCAAGGTTGTTGGTTTGGTTTGCTTTTCGTTGTTTTGGTTTTTTTTTCTCTCAACTCTCTTCTACTGATTATTTCTGGGATAGGATGCTGAAGTCAACCTTATCTCCTAAAACTTTAGGTTTTAACATAGGTTGAACCCAAGCTCATGCTCACAGATTCCAGGTACGAGCAAGCAAACCCAGGTACAAGCAACAGCTCAACCACAGCAGCCGGGAGGTCAGCCTGAACCCTTTACCCAACTGTCCAGTATCCTGATTTGGAAGGATGGTTGCAGCCTTCACTAAACCACATGAATCTGCAGGTAAGTCTATTACTGGAAGTCAAGCTATCCCATGCAGAGGTGAGCTTGTCACTCTGCACAACCTGGGCACGCCTTGGCATCACAGAGCAGACAAATGCAGATGAAGGGCACAAATAAGTGGCTGGATCATCCATTAAAAGCAACCCTCCACAGTTTCCTTTTGCAACAGTTTCTTTTTGTCTCCTCAGAGCCAGGGACTAAACCAGGCTTTCAGAAACATTTCGTCCCTGCAACAGTTCTAAGGATACAAGCCCAGATCTGGGGGTGGCTCAAGCATTCTGGAGCATGTGCCTTTCTACTAAACGCACATTTCTTCCCTGCTTAGGGAGGGTGCGCAACTATTCCAGGCATGGCCCCCTTCCCCTAAGCAGGCTGGGGAAGGATGCAGACTGACTGACCACAGAAGTGCATCTTACTGGAATAAAAAAAGAAAAAGAAATAAAAATCTTTAAGAAGCACAAGACAGGACCACACAAGCTTGTCCTCATCTCACATACAAAATGCAAATATACAGCTTCCAGACTGCTCCCTCCACCCCGAGCCCTGGGGCCACTGTTGGCCAAACAGTCTTTGAGCAGGCCTCAGAGATGTCCTCCTACATGTCCTACACAAACCAGTAGCTTGGAAAAGGGCAGAAAACGAAGGCAATGAGGAAAAAGCTGCTGGCACGAACTTAATCAATACCTTCCCCATATGACCTCTTAGCCGAGCTGGCCGGGCCACGGCTGCTGGGAGGGCAGATCAGCTCCAGCTCTCTGTCAAGCCGTCAATCAGCATGGCACACGTTCCATAACACTCATGGGACGTGACACCCCGTGCGATGCAATGGAGACCCAACAAGTTTGTTTTGTACATGCCACTGCAGCATTGGCTGATACAGCAACGTGCTTTGGCTAGTACTGACATGGGAAGCATTCAAAGCACTCACGCGGAGATAAGAGGCTCTCCTCATCTCTTGCCTGAGACATGCTGACCTTCCCTCCCTCCTTTCTTGCTGGCATTGTTAAAGATAATACAAAAACCTGACCCTTATTTTTTAAAACGTCTGTTTCAGAGGATTCCGCCCCTTCCCCCCTCCATCCCTCCCATTTTTCTGATGCCAATTAAAAAACAAAAGTTTACCAAGAAGACAACAAGAAAATAAAAAAGTGCCTGATATCACTGTATAAAGCCTATAAGGATCTCACACATAAAAGAATGATTTCCCTGAGCACTTTCCAACAGACTTTCAGAAAATTTCATCTTTCTACTTCCCTGACTGGATAGTCTGTTTGAGTAACTCTCTCTTTCTCCTGGGGCTGGTTGCTAAGAGACGCGCTATTATTTCTTCCTCTCTTATGACCCGATTACTGTGATCAGCAAAGACAGCGTGCAGACAACAGCCTGACACGGCTCGTACAAGAACATTGGGCTCGTTACAAAATGATGGACTGTATTAACACTCTGCAGCCCATTCACTCGCTGTGGCCTTTGCAGAGTCTCCTGGCACAACTGGGGGCTTTTACTTCCTCAAGCTTCTGAAGTGCAAGTTCAAACATTTTAAATCGTAGGACTGGGAAAGGAGAAGAATGGACTTTTACCTCCTGTGTTTCATTGCCTGCCAGCCAGAGCAATGTTAATGGATCCTTATTGAGAAACCCTCTTTTCCTTACTCTTCCCAAGAAGTGGCCCAGGAACTTTGATTATTCCTTTTCACACTCCTGCAAAAACCTTTGTAAATAAACGGCATGCTTCAGGCTAGCACATTTCCTTGAAGAGTACAGTAATATATTGTAAAGGTGATCTTGACAATTCAAAATCTGAGAGATAACCTGGTCCTGCAAAGAGCTGAGCTGGATTGCTTTGGATGAGGAAAGCAGATGGAAATGCACCCAACTGCAGAGTATGGTGGTCCCAAGGAAGCCACTGAGATGCCCAATGTACACCCAGGGCATGCAGAAAGAGTCACAGTCTGGCACTGCATCCTTGGCAGAAGAGCTCTAGGTGATGGGGCCAGTAGGGATGATGGGAAACTTGGAGCTCAGTCTGTAAGCTTGTACTGAGGAGTACCCAGGGCAAAAAGTTAACGGAAGATTATTTTATTGATGCTGTTACCAAAAAGCAGGTCTGCTGCCAGCTGGTATAGCTCAGGATGGGGTGAGTCACCAATCTCAGAGACCATCAGTTTCCACTTCATAACAATTGAACCCTCATCTCACATTCACTTTTTAAAACATAAATTTCAAGCTTCTATAATTTCTAATATTAAACCTACTTTTAAAAGATGGTGTTTACTTGTACTGTTTTAGTACTGTTTTCCTACTCTTGAGGGCTCCCTCTCCTCCCATCAGTTTGCTCAGGGGCATCTGTAATGGCAGGACCTCCAGGCAGACCCTCACATGACAGGTGCCCAGACCATACAAAGCCCAAAGTAATTGCAGAATATCTAGAACAGCCAGCTGCTAAACCTTTTCAAATGGATCTTGTAACAGAGGTGACCCAGAGATGCACATCTTATATTTATTCCTCACCTCCATGGCATTTCCCATAAACTCAGTGCTTGGCAAAACAAATGCCAGTTCTCACGTCAGTGTGATTTCTACCAGCCAGGACTTCATACCAAGCTTAATGGTTTAGTCATATCTAGACTAAACCAAAATCTTTCCTTAGTCATTGTCATCACAGGAATTAAGAGTTGGAAGAGACTTCTAAGTCTTTTGCACTTCATAGGTCCTCAGATAGTTTGGGTAAATCCCCAATGAAGCTCCTAGAGCATGCTTGCATGTTCTTCCGCAGCTATGACTTTTCAGCATGTGTGCTAGTTAAAGAAGATGACAGAAGGGGAATTTTTAGATAATGATGTCTGCTTATTAGGAACTAGACCTGATCCCTGCTCATTCCCTTCTGCATAAGCACCCTCCCCAGGACAGCCAGAATCACAGGACTCTCAGTCCTACTCACGGACCCTCAGCTCTTGCACCCAGTCCATCCCAACACACTTTGCTTAGCAACAAGTAATTTGGGCCTTGTGTGTTTAGTCCAATTTGCAATTGTGTAGTGTGCGCTGCCAGAAATGCCTTCTCTTTGGCCACAAGAACAGTTTCTGTGGCTTCAAGAATTGCTCATTCATTCTTCTAGCCTTTTATTAGACCAACTTGTAATAGAATTCAAAAGACATTTATTGGTTGCTCTGACTTAGCAACACTCTGGCAGAGTAAAAAAGCTTTAGGCAGAGAAAAGGAAAAATACACTTACAATCCTTTATTATAACAGTTAGTTTTTAGGGCGTAGAAGAGCCGCATTGTTTGAACATGGGCAAAAAAAAATATTACTTGACTGTTAACTGTCATATAACAATTGTTATTATTTAACAGACGAGCATCTGGAGGATGTTAACATTTCAGATTAAAATAAAAGGGACAAGTGCTGCCTGCTTGAATCCAAGCTATTTCTGCATGAATATTACTCTCTCACTTTGACTGGGCACAACAGCCTTTTAAAACTATATAGAGGACAAACAATATCTTTTTAAAAGTAGTTTTGATATAGTTGATGACAGATGTTTGCAATTTGAGTTATAAAAAGATGGATTCTTTCAATTCAAGTGTATGTCAGAACCGTCTTTTTCTTTTTTCTCTATTGCCCTTCACCTTTTCTTTTTTCTTTTTTCCTTTTTCTTTTTTCTCCCCAAACTGTTGTAGTTCACAGCACAGGCCAATGCAAAGATGAATCACTATTCAGTGTTCGAAATAATGAAGTGGAAAATTAAATATAGTATCTTGGAAGAGCAGGCAGAGAGGAGGAAAAGAAAATGAGAAAAAATATGCATGGCAGAAAACCAAACCAAAAGCCCCTACCTGCTGGGAAGTGCAACGTTTGCTTTATCATACCAAGTAACAGAGAAAATAGGAGCTCACTCATCAGAATGAAAAACAAGGCTAGGCACTACTTCAAGTAGTTCCCAAATAAGAGACAATATGTTCCAGAGTCTATGAAAGTTTAATATTTGTAATTCTAACAAGACACGGTCAGAATTGTTAATAAAACTTAGTGGCTTGACTTGACATTTTGCGAACTAGAGATAAGTATACTGGTTCAATAACAATTTTTATGCACCTGTTTTATGTGCATTTTTCCTGGTGCCATTATCTGAGGTGGTATTTCAAAAAAGAAAATGTTCATTCTGAAAGCAAAGCCAAGAGCAGAGTCCTACATATTTGTTTATATATATATAAAAAAAAAAAACCAAACAGATGCAGACACTACTATCCAGGACAAGCAGTAAGAACTTTTGGGATGACTGTATTCAAAACTGAAGGACCCACCCAGGGACAGTTTATTTACACTGGTGAGAATGACAAGTCCTGTTCACTGGTCTGTGGACAACTGGGCAAAACTCCACATCCACACAACTGACAAACTATCAAGCAGAGGGATGCTGCCCAGGCACAAAGGCACCAGTTTGGTCTCATGCCTCTTCAACACAGCTCAGCTTGCTTGGGGCAACTTAAATCTCCTATTATACCAATGAGAACCACCACTAATTTCCAACTGGTTTCATTTGGTTCTTAACCAACAGGGCAGAGGATGTCATTAGAGAGAAATCAATGAAGACTTCTGAAAGGCGCCTCCAAACTGGTTTGCAGCTACCCTTTAATGAGGGACCCCTGCCTTCCAGCTTGTTCTGCAACATTTGGGGGCTTTCTTTGTGCTTTAAATGCTGTTATGCAGAAGGTAGCAAACCCATCACAGAGGCCTAGAGCTTCAAGTTCATTTTCACTGGCTGTAGTTTGTAAGAGCCTGTGGATGATGCAGTTCTGACACTAATGAATAAAGTATTGCTTCAACTGCTCAATTTCTTGCGCTCGATTCAGTGCAAGAAACACATGAAGAATGGGAACAAGGATTAAGAAGGACTTTAAAAGTTTATACTATGTACTTCAAAAAAGCTTTCTCTAAAAAACAGCGCTAACATGGGGACTGTGCTGAGGCACAGTCAGGATTATATGGAACAGTAAAGTTACCTCCTTCTTCCCAGTACATTTCTGATCTCCACAAGCTCAATCCTCAGAGGGATGGGACCACAGCATCCATGGCAATGATGGGACCACAAAAGTCTTACAGCACTCACCCTTTTTTCTTTTTTCCCATCACTTGCACACTGATGTCTTTTCTGCAGAGCATCAATAATTTTCTTCAGCTGGTGGAGCAAGGCAGGAGGTAGAGATCAGCAGATCCCATTGGATATACTCCGGTACTCACAGGACTCAATTCAGCATCAAAATGACTGAGTAACAAGATATTTCCACGCCTCATCTAGGCTACAGCAGCAGTTCATGTGTATAACTCACAGCACATGAAAGAGAGTGAGCCATGATAAAAGACTAAAACGCGTTATCTCATGTTAATGTTGGACGAGGTGCACACAAACCACCACTGGAGTGTGGCTGAGACAGCTCACCGCTCCTGCAGCCACTTTCCAACAATGCACACAACACTGCAGAAGCTCACAGGAAGCCCCAAGGAGCAGTCTGTCTCTAAATCAACACACCTTCCACCAATCAACCAACCAACAAAACACAATAGAAAAACACAAACCCCGCAGAATCTCCCAAGTCAGCCTGAATTTATTCTTTCAGGGCTCTCATCCAAGTAATGAATAGACTCTGGACCTGGTTAGCTTCTCTGAACTGTCAAAGACTGCAGAGCAGGGAACAGCAGAGCTTAACCATGGAGTGTCTAGTCTCATAAATCCATACCCAAGTTTTGAAATTAGACTGAGCTACTCATAGCTGCTGCAAACAGAACCCACTAGGTATATCTGCCTATAAAGAAAACAGCAAACAACCTGAACGCTCACACTCCCAATCCCCTATAGACATAGCAGAATATAATTCATCAGTGCGTAAGAGCCTCCACACACATGAAGAGGAAGAGCTTAGGGATAGCCAAGCCCTGGTAAACCCAGATCAGTTGGGTTCAAGCATACACATGGGTGTCAATCATGTAGCCTCACCCTGGAGCTGGTCCTGCTCTTGTGCCTTGTTTTATGAGTCACATGCTCTGCCATCCAACCAAAGTAAATGGAAAGAGATGAGTTAAAAAAAAAAAACAAACAAACAAAAAACAACAGAAAAGCAACATTATGAAAACCTGGAAGCCCTTCACATGAGCCTTGCTGTTGACCGTATCTGAAAGCCACCAAAGGAAAGGAAGGAGAAAGCAAGAGCTTGCTTTGATTCCTGTCCCTTCATTTAGTTTCCATTATTAAATCCATATTAACTGTTTCTGTAGGTATTATGGTCACCAAGCAATATCTGGCACTTGTCAGTAGGTGAGGATAGACTTGCTCCCCACCCTGCCACCCTTCCAATGGCCACACATGATGACAGAGGAGGCATATTCAACCTGCAGGGAGCTGTGGCAGAACCCATAAATGCTGGACTGGAAAGCCCAACCCTGCAACCCAGCGGGGCTTGGGTAGCAGCCTCCAAGGGCTCACTAGCTGGGCTCCACCTGCATCAGCACAGTGTGGTTTCTCCTGGACTTGCACTGCTTCGTAACTGAGCAGTTCTATTTGAAGGGGAGGAGGAAATGCAAGGGGAAAAGAGCTTTTGCAGGTCTGAAAACTAGCTCGAAATTAAAAGTATCCAAACCAGAAGGCAAATCACACTGCAAAGCTTGCACACACTATGCTCAAGATATCTGATGGTCTAAAGAGCCCCAACTCGGGCTCTTCTGAGCACCTCAGCGTCTCACCCCCAGCACCATCCCAATGCATACACCTCACCCCATCACAGATGCCCTGCCCCAGCAGCACTTGTTTCAGAGCTGCCAGTTGTCCTCCCAGTGCCACAGAGCCTGCAAATTCACACCATCACCATCACCACCAGACCCATGGCAGCATGCACAAAGTCAATGGATCAACTATCACCAAACTCGTTCTCTACCAGATGCCTCCTTAGTCTGCCCTGGAGGGTGAGACCCTGTTTTACAGGACTAGGGGAAAAGAAGAAAAGGAAATCTGTGTCATCTGTAAGCCATAAATCCTCTCCATCTTCCTGAGGCCAGCAGAGATGGGAACAGCTGTGTGGCAGCATTTCCCCAAGGCCCCACTTCTGTTGAAGATGTTGAAATACCAATTTAAATGTAAAAGCTGGAGAGCTAGAGAGAAATATGTGGCAGGAAAGGAGGTAGGGCAACCACAGAATCACAAAAAATTTGGAAGGGACCTTCAAATATCACCTAACCCAATGCCCATGCCATTGGCAGGGACATCTGTCACTAGATCAGGCTGACCAGCCTATCTTAACCTGACCTCCAGCACTTCCAATGATGGAGCATCCAATGATTTTAAAGGAAACAAAATTAATACTGTCTCCTCAGAAAAAGGCATTAATTTGCTCAAAAGATTTTTTGTTCAGTGAGTACAGAGAATGAGACCTGCTCTGCACGCTGTCAAACAGTGTCTGCTGAGGAACAGAGGGAGGAGGCAGGTAGCATCAAACACACGAAAGAAGACAACTATAAGAAATAGACTGTCAGGACCCATGTGTGGATGGTGTAACATATATATCAGGACCCCTCTCCTCCCAGCACAAAGACAAGATGCTCTCAAACTTTAAACACATCCAGCTCTGACCGAGGACCACCCCTGGCCCCACTTCTACACTTTCAGAGCCACCGCTCAAATGTCTGGATATCTAATGTTGATTTCCAGCCTAACTCATTAGCAGCTACACTTCGTCCCCATGCACACTTGTTTATCTTGTAGAAAACCATCTTCCCCAAGCACAAACAGCTCTTTTCCCTCTGTGTGATGAATACAGAGCTGTGTAAGATGTCAGAAACCTACATGCCTTGGGATTACAGTGTTCACACCTCCTGGGATGAGGCAAGGTTAATCCCCTAGAAACTATCACGGTGAGGAATGCTAACTCTAAATCCTCCAGAAACCCAGCCCAGACAACAGCACATGGAAGTCTGGTCCAGTGCTTGTAGGACCTATAAGGACACAGCTGTGCCTCTCTCTTCAGCTACCTGCATGGCAGAGCCCTTTGCAGAATGTTAATCAGAGCTGAGCTCTTACTGATCATTATTATTATTACCATTACTACAACTACTGCAGTCATCCCTGGGGACCCTCTAAAGGATTGTTGCAACAGCAAGACAGAACCTCTGCTTTGTCAAGTTGAGAAATCTAGTTTGAAACAAGCTGCAGCAAGTCACCATGGCAAATAGCAAAGAGAGGGGCTCCCAGAACTATGAGAATTGCTCATTTAGCTGGTCTAAACCATGCACGCCTTGAGTGCTTCCAGTCATATTAAAATGCTGCTTCTTACAAACTGTTGCCATTTCACTTTTTTTATTCATTTAACCATTTCTTTTAAAGTTACGTTGAATACCTTTTAATCAGCACCTTCTGACTGATTTCTGTGTAGATGTTAGGGGAGAAAAAATAAATCAAATCAAGTCAAGGTGACACCAGAGAAATGCCTTTTGGTGGGAGGCAGGAGGACAGGAGTGTACAGCCAATTTTCCTCTGTGCACAGAGTCTGCTCCACAGCCTGTCACTCCACCGTGCTTTCAATGAAATCAGGAAATAAAACCAAAAAATGTGATCAGCTGGGCAGATCTGCTATGTGCTAGCAACATACCGACAAAATAATAATAATAGTAATAATAATGGAAATACAAGGCCAGAGGATGCATTTTTCCAAACATTAAAAGCAATCAGCTGAAGAAATTAATGGGAAACGAATTTGCTGACTTCCCAGAGAGATTCCCAACACCATTTCTGCAGCCTCTGGTAGCAAGGAACCAGCTCCAGTGACATGGCTGGGGCAGGCAAAGCTGTGCCAGGCTCTGACGTGCAGGCACTTTCTGGCCCATTGCAGCCCTGGGATAGCACTTCCCTGGAGCAGTGCTGCTGCTTGCACTCATCGCTGGCAGAAGGATGCTACACTGTGTGCTACCCACATGCCTCCAGTGAAGCAGCTCTGGTGGTACAGGAGGGATGAAACACACCAAGGTGGAAGGGGATGCTGCAGCTCTTCCACCTACAGACTCACAGATAACCAGATGGGAAAGACCTGTGACCAACAGATAACAAATTTAGGCAAAATGATTCACAGAGTCCATTTATGCAGGGAACCAGCAGGGCATGGAGCTGTCGCCCGGGCTGAATTATTACTGCAAAACAAAGGAAGTCATGGACAAAAACCCCAAATAATTAGGGAGCCTGAAGGACAGAAGGGAACCTTAGAAAGTGAATGAAGCACGCTGGACTTAATATTTTCTCACTGTCCCCTTCTTGCCTGCCAGATCCCAGAAGATTCATATTCTCAGGGTTATATATGGCTGGGCTAATGGCTTCGCACTGGCTGCTGACACCTACCAGCAGCGTGTCACCTTCTGAAAGTGGATTAGATTAAGCTGCAGGCAGGCTGTCATATCACTAAGCCAGTCCCTGACCAGGTCTTGGCCAACCCTTAGCCCTTTCAGGCCTGTCAGATAACAGTGGGATCTCCAAAAGCCCAGCATCAGACAAGGCAAAGGATTAGCACTGAAAAAGTCTCCCTGTGAGCTTCTGATATCTTGTGGTTTATAAAACACCTGGCAACGCTCTGCTGCTTGCAGGACTGGGTAGTCAGTGTTGCACGAGAAATATATGTGCGCTGCACCTCCCCTTCTCAGTCTGCAGTGCCTGCTCTGCTCTTAAGGAAAGCCTCCTTCCCCAAATGCCAAGAAACTAAGAATTTTTCAGACAGTGATAATGTTCATAAGTCACATATAATCAGGTCTACATTCATCAAAGCAGTGACGATTAAGGCATACTGACATCTTTCACCAAAAATATAGTGGATGATCAACAACGGTTCTCCTGGGAAAACAAACCATCATTATTTTAAATTTTAAGAGAATTAGAAGAACAAGAAATTCCAATTAACTTGACGGTGACATTTTCATTGCACTTCAGAAATGGATTTTTTACTTTTTTAATTCCAAATGTCTTTCTCTTCCTCTTACTCGCTAAGTTTGTTACTGAAGGCAGCAGAACAGGTGCATACGACTTCGCTTTTCCCTCCAACACATTTTCTTTTTTCGTTCTGAATTCTCCAAAGTTAGAGCTGCAGAGGAAAGAACTCATCAGAGTTTTCCAACTTTCCTACAGAATGTCCTTAACTTTAGAAAATTGCTCAAGTGTGAGATTTAATATGACGTGTTGTTGGTCTTTCTCCTTTCCATTACTCTGTAATCTTCCCAAAAATGCATATGCTTTAAAAGGAAAAAAAAATCCAAACAAAAAACCAGATGATAGTTATCATACTGCACTCTAAACTAAATAGGGAAAAGTGGTGATGGAATGAAGTAGAGCATCTAAAACAAAAAATCAAAAAGTTTGGCTATTTGCTTGAATACAACCAAGATTTCATTTGTAGGGGAAGAGGGAGAGGAGAAGGGAGAAAAGTTTTCCACCAATTACCAACCACAGTAAATCACCAAGAAAAGGTAAGTCACCACTCTGCTAAGACAGCTACTACTCTCTAAAATCCTTGACTTTCACCGTTTTGCTGCAGGAAGGTCCCATCACACACTCACCACATTCACCTAGGGGCATTCAACTGGCAGGTTTCCAGCTGCAAACCCAGAGGCACTCCCAGCTGTGCTCCCTCCCTCCATGTGCCAACAAGTCAGGAACCCAACTCCCACACTTGTTGCTTGACTATGTGAAGAGAGGAGGACTTCCATAGCAGGAGGCCAAGGAATGTGGTTATTCTCTTGACATAACCATTCCAAAGGCTTTCGCAATGGCTATGTAAACATCCTCAGAATTATTTCATATTTCAGAACGTTCCATAGTAGAGGGAAAAGGTAAAAAAGAAAACTGAATCAAACCAGCAGTCTCTCACAAACACATCAACAAAGAACATCAAGAACAGCCTGGGTTAGCACTCAGAATCAAACTGTTGTGGTTCCTGTCTAAAAATAATAAATACATACCATCACTTCCTGGTTGCTTGTATGGGTTGTACTTTGGCTTGGGGGCAACAACAGGTGCAAACTTCTTTGGTGTCTGCTGGGTAGACACTGAGATACTGGGAGTCCCAAAGGTGTGTGTGGTCTCCATCCTCGCAGTAACATGACCAACAGGCTCGTTGGCACTCTTGGGTGGTAGCCAGAACGGGTGGGACATGGTTCAGATCTGAGAGGAGAGATGATGAGTCACAAGTATATTAGAAATTTAGGATGGGAAAATACAGCTGCAAACCTACTACTTTGTAGGTTTATAAAATCAAGTCTACAAAGCCCTTTAGCATATTTAATTTGTGCATAATTATCTTTAATCATAGTGGTCCTAATGTATAGAAATTAAAATATAGATTTGTCTTTTTTTCCCCAGTAGGTCACAATCCCTGATCAGGTTACTGGTGATACCTGTAAAAAGCATTGCTATTTTCATCTTCAAACCAAAATGGATGCAGGCTGATACCCTGGAGAAGCCCATCAATACTACCATCCATTCAACGCAGTAGTGATACATTTGCCTTTCACTGTTCAGCTTTTGTAAGTACATTAATATACAATAGTACAGATGCTCTGGGGACAAGTGCAGTCACAGACAGGCAGACACACTTCCAAAATACACCTTTAGCACTTTTTCACATGTAATTTAGAATGAAAATCACAGTGATTCTCATTCAAACTTTTAAGAAAAAGGTTTTTAAAGGCAGCTAATCATTCTTGATGCCTCTATTTCTGAATGCCCAGCTTAAGATATTTTAAAAGCATGTCAATTCTGAAAAAATGCCAGAATCCCACAACTGCTGACAAGCAGGATCCTTTTAGACATCTCAACTTGTGTAACAGAAAACGGAGGCAGCCCAAATCATTATTTATTTATGAAAATCTTGGCTTTGGCCTCTTAAAAGCCTACATCACTTTTGAGAACTGGATTCAGATGCTACTGAAAATGTAACTTATAAAAAAACAAACCACCCTGTTCATTGCAATAAACAAGTGCTTTTCTCTGCACACAAACCACACTTGCTGGGTAGCAGTGATGATGGTCCTATAGTACTGTCAAGATGGTCTTACAGAGCTGGATTTGAGATGTGACGAAGAAATGAAGAGCCCACATAGACAAAAGCCAATGTTAATTATGAAGCTTTTGAGCCCTCTGTCCCAGAATGATTTGTGTTGGAAGGGACCTTAAAACTTATCTAGTTCCAAACCCCTGTCACGGGCAGGGACATCTTCTCCTAGACCAGGTTGCTCAAAGCCCCATCCAGCCTTGAGCACTGCCAGGGATGGGGCAGCCACAGCTGCTCTGAACAACCTATTCCAGTGTCTCACCACCCTCACAGTGAGGAACTTCTTCCTAATATCTAATCTAAATCACCTCTCTTTGAGCTTAAAGCCATTGCCCCTTGTCTTGTCATTTCTGCCCATGCCCTTCTTTGGAGTTAGGACTCCTCAAGACCATTGAAAACAGCAGACACCTGTGACCCAATCAGAAAGATTTGTTTTGATCGTGGAAAAGGATAGGTGCAAGCAATAGAACCAGGCCATGGGAGCCAGTATCAGAGTGCCATTGCAGAAAAGCTCTTCCGTCTGGGAACAACAGGACAATGCAGAGAGGCAACTGGATTTGCAAAGAGGTGGTCTGTAACTGCAGCAAGTGCAATATGCCAGGGATGAGATGCAAGAGAGAGCTGTAGCTCTGCTGAGCATGGCAGCTAAGGGCTGTGTTAGCTGGTGTGAACAATTTTCTGAGCTCAGAAGAGGTGGAAGAGGAAAGGGGACAGAAGAAAGGTGAAGACATCTTGGAGTGAAATCATTACCAAAGTCCACAATGCTACAACACTCTTACTATTCTGACACAGCTCTGTGGTCATGTAGCCATCTATCTGAATTGCTTCCAAAGCTGAGAAGTGCAGCCACATACCACGCAGGAATGTAGCCACAGGCCCACTCCTAATCCACCTGGGCATATTCCTGGTGCCTCACAGCTAAGATTTTTATGTACACATGCTCCTCAGAGAAACAAACAACGAGCTCTTCAACCAGACCCCAGGATTATATGGAATATTTAGGCAAGAAGGCGGCATATCTTATAGCCTACCTAACCTGACAGTCTCGACTGTCTAGAGAAAACAAAAACAAAACCAAAAACAAAACAGAAATCACACTTCATTTCCCTTTTCTCCTAAGCTGGGCTCACAGATCACCAGAAAAGCTTACAACAGTAAGCTATTGGGACTTACGAGCACAGCCATTTTGCCAACTCATCCTGACTGCCAAAACATCTGCATCTTACATGCTTCTTGGTGGAGCAAATTCAGTTGAGTTCTTTATCGAAGAAGCAAATGAAAACTCTTGGGTGTAAACCAGAAAAAGGAGTCGTGGGTTCCTGCATTTATAACCTTGTCCTAGCTATTTGCTGTTAGCAACACTGAATCAGTCTTAGGGAAAGGAGCAAGGTCTCCACATGGAATGTGGGGACAATACCCCCAGCTAACAGCAATGACTGTTAAAACTGGTGTATATACATATGTGTGTGCTTATTCCAGCCCAGTAAATTTACTCCAGGTAACAGATTTCCTACTTGAATCATTTCTACTTAAAGTCCCAATATCTGACCCAATACTAGTAGATAGGACAGTCTGTGGTCATCTTATACCTCCATCACTTCTGGTGTGGTAGAGGAACTGGCAAGTGCCAAACATTAGCTCTGACACTTGTGGCTCTTCCTCACTGTGCAGTCTGTCTGCTCAGTGTGCACACAGGACTTCTGTGTTTCCTACCACCAGAAGGTGAGCCTGTTGAGTTAGACAGTTGATACTAGTGGAAGCCATCATGACTGGCTTTTAATGAGGTAAATGGGAGTATGGCAGGAGTGCCCTGAAGATGGACAAGTATCCAGGACTGACTGCAACGACACGACTTTCTTCCCCTATATGCCTGATGTCTGACCTTACATTAACAGTCCTGAGCATCATTCTGAAAGCAAGAAGTGAAATGCAGGTCTTCCCCACAGGGCTGGAGAGGAAACCAGCAATGGGTGAGGGTAAAAGGCACGCAAACCATGCTCCCACCACCTTATGCTTCCCGTCACCCGCACCAGCCCTGATGGGCCTAGAAAACCCTGCCACTCAAGCAGTAAGATTTGCCTACACTGCTGCCTCCTCCTCCCATATTCTTCAAAAATGTAAAACATGGCAATAAAACTCAGGCAACTATCTAGGTTTTAAGAGCAGAAAGCAATGAGGGCATTGAGCCTTAAGAGCTAAATAGGACAACTCTGCACTCTGCAGAGTTATTACATTCAAAGATGACTATACCTTACCCATTGCTAAAAGCATCCTGGAGCTTTATTCTGACATGTTTTTTTAGCCCCTGGCTTGACATCTCACATGAAAGATCATCCTGCTGCATGAAACACCATCAGACCCTGGACATCACCTCCATACCAATTCAAAGCAAAAAAAAAAGCCCTGGTATGGGCCAGATTATCATCACTCCTGTTCTGGAAGCTCCCTAGTTGTTGCTTAACCTCTCAGGCAACGCATCTTGCTCCCACTGAGTTCTCATGATCTGTCAGGTTTATGATAGGGATGGGCTGAGTGATGCACAAACCAAGAATATCTGCTTCAGTAGCCAGGTTGCCCAGTGCTGGTGACAGCTGAAGATGATGTGAATCTCAAGGAATAAGTTTAAAAAGCAGACTCTTCTTATGGACAGTTTGGGAGCATGAAGACCACACTGCCATAATTCAATTGCTTCATTGCTCACTATAAGCTGGCACATAGATCCCTCTCAACTACCCACTAATGCATTTGTTTTCATGGTGGTAGAATTTTCTAATTGTTTCTCCATTAGCCTTTTTTCTTCTTTCTCCTCTCATTTTCAGTTATGCATTTGCTGCCACTCATTTTTGCTATCTGCGCCTTGACAATGCTTTCAGCAAGTTCCCTTTTCCTTGTCTGTTTCAGCCCTAGCTCCCTAGCCTCAATTAAATTTAGCCTAACTACTTTGTGAGATCATAAAAAGAAAAGAAAATTAATCTCTTTTTAACAGCTGAAGCTTAACTTCTGGGTTTGCTGTTATTTCCTTCTCTCTTTCTTCCCCACTCCCATTTTTTTAACCTGGCAAAAGGCTAAGAACAAGGCAAAATATAAAGAGCAGTGGCTTGTAGATGGGCACAGTGCCCCACTCTCTGCAAACCTGCCTGTGGTGGAGCACTCTGGCTATTTCAAACAAAGCCATTGGTGCTCCCTCACCACTCTTTGCAATATTGCCTGGTTTTCAATCAGAAGCTTCTTTGGAGCAAAAACAGATGAACATTTTGTGATGTGAACAACTAATCAAAACAGCACAGGGAAACTTGGGCTTATAACCAGTGCCCTTACTCTAAAATTACTCTTATATATGCCACTGCCTCTGCTTCATTGTGGTTCCTGCATTTGGATGAGAACCTTCAGTAGGTAAAGGCTGTGCTTTTCTGGTTAGCCAGAGAACACAACTAGCAAATACATGATTCACTTTTGTCTTCAAGGTGTCTCCTTGCAAAAAACTTATTTCTGCTGGTTATACAGAAAATAGCAAAGTTTTCAGAAGTTTCTAAGTACATGTGGAATGTGAGATTGCAGAAGTCAGTGGTCACAAGAAGGAGAAAGTCACTGCGAAACTGAGAGGAGAAAAAGAACAAATTGTATTGGAAGATGCAGGCTTTAGAGAACCAAGGAATGGGCAAAACACAACAAAAGGAGCATCAAGATGGATGGACTGGGGGAACACAAGAAGCAGGACTAGAAAAAAACGGCCTGCATGCACACTGGCAGGGGGCAATATGGTGAAGTGCATCTCCTCGCCCTGGCTGTCAGGGGTGGATGGAGCTGTTAGAATAGATGCATCATCCATTTCTAAGGGTGACTATAGCAAGCTCCTCCTTCAAATGTAATAGCAGACGGAGTGAAACCCATCAAACCCAATTTGATCAACTTTGGTCTTCGAAAGCAATTCCCCTGCATTGAAGAATAGTGAGTTTTGCCCACTTTTTGCTGGACAAGCCACTTGTCCAGCAAAAGTAGCTTGCTGCTCTGTGGATGCCAAATTCAAAGGGCCTGATCCCTCTGTTGCTCAACCCAATGGCTAGACCACAGAGCTCTCACTGAGAAGTTAAACCCCACATTTCTGCTCCACACAAATCATTCATCAGGCAATCTTTGCATTCAGTGAGCCCCCTTCCTAGCAAACCAGAATAAATCTAGCCACCCAACATTTAACACAGCCAGGCTGGTACAACCTTTGTCATCAGAACCTGTGTCCCTGGGAACCCCTTCCAGAGGGACAGCAACCTCTTGCTTCTCAATCAGTGCCGCATCTCCTTCTGCGTCTTGGATGAAGCCACCTGCATTTCTTCCTGCTACTCTTACACAGCCATCCTCCTTGGTCACCAGTAACTCAAAAGCTCCATACCTGATCCGGCTGTTACAATTTTTTCCTGTGACTCTTTACTCACTGACCATTCTGGCAATACCTCTTTTCCCAAATATACTGCCCCACTCCAAACAAAAATATCATAAATCTTCCTTATGTCATTGCTTTGAAAGCTCTTTCCATTGACCAGCTCATCTAGCCCTTCTGCACTGTGCAAGGCATGGAAATCTACCCAACTATTATACCACAAAGCTTATGCTGAGCTAAAGAATATTTGTTATGAAGTACATGTAGTCTCAACTGAAAGAATGCAAGTATTGGAGAATCCGCCACAGCATTAGGTAAATAGTTTGAGCAAGCAATTAAGCACCATAATTACAGCTTCTCCTTTGTGTCTGGCTTTAAATTACCTAGCTCTCCTTCCAACCACTGGATTCTGTTATGCTCTGCCATCTGCATTATAGACCTGCCTCTCTTCCTTATGCAGATCCTTTCAGAGCAAAGACAGGTCATTGGTTAAATTAAATCAAAACATTTAAATTAAGTATCAATTAAACTCACTGTGAAGAGCAGAGTTCTCTCAATTCATTCATGTATACTTACTCTGAACTCTATTCAATTTTTCAGCTATCTTTTATGAAATGGTGGATGTTAAGCTAGCATAAGATCATTTTTTTCAAGAAGAGTAACTGAAAATGGAAGGGGTAAAATGATAGATAATATCAAAGCCAAAAAACAGACTGAAATCAGCTGTGGCTGCCCGAGGTTCTGTTATCCTTCCTTCTTTGGAAGCATTAGTCATCACCTACTTTTGGAGGCAGAGGATAAGACCAGACTAACCATGATAAATAACATTAAGAGCAAAGACTGAAATCCCACTGCATAAATAAAGAAAACAATGTGCTCTTGTTCTATCATTAGGACAATCTTAATGCTGCAAGTTCAGAAAATTCTAATCCTGAAAGAATACACCTCAGCAGAGGAAGTGGAATCCACGAATCCCAGGATGAGACTGCATTATCTAAAACTGTCAGATCAGGAATATCAATAGAAGATAACACCAGACAATAATAAAAGCTTCACAAGGCTTTTTTGTTGCTTCTTTTTTTTTAGTGTGTGACAGTGTTTGGTTTTGCTTTTAATTACAGGATGTCATTCACCTTTGAGAAGCAAAGGTAAAACAAGGAGGGTTCCAACCCAATTTAGCCTCACATCAGATAAGCAATGGAAGAGTAGAGCACCGATTTGTCTACTCTTGAAATTGTTAGTACATTCATCTCTGAGACAGGCCGGCTCTTCTGTGATTAGACTGTACCCAAATAAATCTTCATTTTATTTTCACATTTATAACATGGAGCAAATACTCCTTGGATGTTGATGGACTTTGCCAAGACAGAAGAATTTGTCCCTGAGTTAATTAAGCTAATGTTTCACAGAGGGTAGCAACAGTGTTTAACAAAAAACGAGCAACAACAGTCTGTGCTTCCAGACAGTCTGCTCCATCTTCCATTCCACTCCTTCCTAAATCCACTGGCTTGATGTAGGTCCATGATGTTCTGTCGTGCTACCACACATGCACAGTTCACCATCACTGCTAAGGCCAAGTGACTGACCAGATACAGCAAATCAAGACCTTATTTGCTCACAGTAATGCAAGTGGAAGTCTTTTTGTGGCTTCTCTCTGATTCTATTCAGGGACATGATCAAGACATCCCCTTCCTGGATAACGCAGGTTTGCCTCTAAAGTCTTACATGAGCCATATGTAGAAAGGCAGACTGCATGCTCTCTATTCTCCCTTCTCTTCCACCCCTGTAAAAAACTCAAAAGAGAAAACTTTTGACATTACTTCATCTTCCAACTGTGTTTTAAAGATCAGCTCTAGCACTGAACCAAACGGATACTCTTCATGATGCAAAATCATGTCACTGGATGTTTGCACTCTAAGATGATTTGTTGTTTTCTTTTTTTGCTTGAAATTCCTGAACGCACAAACACAAATGCCCTGTTAAAATACACCTCTTTGCATCACTTCCACTCCACTAATTAGCCAAAAGCAGTAATTGAGGCTGACCAGAGAGATCTGCTTTTTATAAACTTGCAAAGCTGCTTGTTTCTCTTGGCACTGTTCCCCTTTGAAAGTTAAATGAATTTATTTCTCCATTTATGGCTGATGATCTTTAGCCATGAAGCTTTGCTGCTTCTTGTGGCCTCCAAAAGAGGATATAATGTCAAAATTCTGGTCTCATTAGAGGTCTTTAACCAAACATAAGAAGTGACATAGGTACTTAAAACTTAGCCCAACCTCTCCTGGGATGTCTTTCCCATATGGTAGTACTTATCCTCATCAGTTTTACATCAGATGTGAAATTATGTGATTTGGGTAATTGGGATTCCTTTTCAACTCCCTTAATCGTTGCTGATCTGCACAACTTCTCACCAAATTGAAGTCCTGTAATATTAACCAGTCCAAAGAAGCACCTCCCACAGACCCTCCCAGCAGCAAATTGATTCTGGCTCTTCATGCTCTTCAAACTTCACATCCACAAACAGGAGAACCAAAAAGCTGCAGGGACAATTCTAAGCACTGGGATTCCTGTGTGTGGGGCTGATGTGACCATCATCACCAGAGCAGAGGAGAGCTAGCAAGGGTCAACTGAGCCACGACATGACTCCGAGACACGATGAAGAAGAATAGAAAATGCTGTCATGCTCCAGTGACTGCTTTCATGAACATATGCAGAATTGTTGCACATGGATTCCAACTCCTTGTGGCATATCTCTCCCTCAGACCAGGTTTCTTTGCTTTGCACCCATTTGATGCTGTTTATGAACATTTCTTGATGCTTTCCTTTAGTCTTTTACAGCCAGTATTAGCTGGAGCGAGTTTAACTCTCCCTCTCCCCCCGGGTTTCTTCCAATTGCCTAGATAAGGCAGGATTTTCTATCTTCAGTTCAATTTCCTCAAAATAAAATAAATAAATAAAAGCTAAGTCACTTCTTCAGTTTAACAGGGCCAAAAGCATTCACCAGTTTCCTGCTGTGGGACAGCACTACTGTAATCACAAGAATTAAAGGAGAAAGAAACCTTGTTAGATAACTGTGCTGAATTATTCCTCAAAGTATATAATCTAGTATCATCTCTCTCTGGCTTTAACAGTTTCAAATTTCCATGGGATCCTCCAGAAGACCTGATTTAAATTCAACGTTTCCCTGCAAGCAGGGCTGGCCCAGATGACCTCTAGACATCCCTTCCAAAAATCAATTATTTCATGACTCTTAAACCCAGACTTCCAGCTGTGACTTTATCCACACTCAAAAGGGTTTGCAGCAATACAGCTATATCCTACTTAAGATATGTCAGCACCTACTGGCAATGCAACATCATATTCCGCATTCTCCAGTTGCAATGTTTCTCAAATGAACACAGCATGTTCCCATTCTCTCAATTAAATAACCAATAACTGGAAAATAATCCCCACCCCTGGCATGGCTACACCCATACTTCATTATTTTGCTAGCAGATTCACACAAGTTTGGGATGGGACTTTTGTTTTATATAGTGCTTGAATACAGTCTTAATCAGACATAACAAGAAGACATGAAGTCCATAGCGGAGATTCTAACACCACGATCATAAAGAACCATCTTCTCTCTGCTACAAAGATGCTTCAGAGATTAATGTCACCATGAATATTGCTCACTAGATACCAACCCCATATCACATTCATTCTTATACCAAAACTCTGTTGCTGGGACAATTTTGGTATCAACCAAAAACTTACCCTTTATTAACTTTCATTATGTGTTCATTTCTCTTGCATCAGCTTCAACAGTAAAAAGGCAGAAGGGCAAACTAAACAAAACTTCTTTTCTTTCCCAGGATAATTGCATCAGTAGTTTTGGGATTAAATACAGGCTACTTGAATTTGACTGCTGCTGCATAAAAGCTGGCAAACAAAATCTTCCTTTTACAGCAATGTCACATCCTGGTGTTGGGTGACAAACTAGGCTTTAAAATCCCCATAAGTTGAACTTGACTGGTCCATGTGCATTCAAATAAAGTTATAATACTGCTCCCTGAAGATCGACTGATCTACCTAATCTAATAAAACTCTAATGACCACGTTACAATTTTACCAGAGAGCAGCCCAGTTCTTGACCTCTGTGATGAGACAATCCTCAGCCACTCCAAATATGATCATATGGGATAAAACATTAATACAAGGCCTCGATTACTTGTGGTTACAGCAAACTCCAGGGCAAGAGAAGAGGTAGACCTGGTGGCCAGCCCAAAATGCTTACTCAAATACAGCAAAATCTGTGGTTGAACCTTGAGAGCTGAGCCAGGACTTAGCTCTGAGCCAGACAAAGCTCTTCCAATTCTTAAAGCTTCTTCTCCTGAAAACTTGACCTACAAGTTTGTGAGGGTGATGCTGCAGCACAAAGAAAAGTTTGAGATGGATGTTTCAGAATTTTGTCTATAAAATGAGGCAGGAAATACAATAATAGGGACAGCAAAAGAACAGACAAATGATGCAGAAAGCTTATTTTAGGATTCTCAGACCTAAAGCTCTGTTACACAAACACTGTTTTTCTGCACACAATTTATTTTCAAGGTCCCTCTGCCAAAAAAAAAAAAAAAAAGAAAAAGAAGTTGCCTTTATTCTTCTGTGCCTATATTCATTGTCTTGTCAAATGGTTAAGGGACTGGACTTCTCAGCTGCTGGAGACATACTGGAATCACACTGATCAAGAGAGTCCCACATACAACACAGGAAATCAAGACAACAAGGGATTAGAAGGGTACAGATGTTAAAGCAAGAACAGGCTGCATGGATGCTGATGCTGGCTGTAAACAAGAAAGAACCATGCAAAACTAACATTCAGCTCAGCAGCAAGATATCAACAAGACCCTAGTGAGACCAAATGGGACCATGGCAGCATATTGACACAGATAATTGTATTAGCATTGCAGAGTGCTGTGTGCATATGTTTCAGCCTGGGGAGAAACAGCAGGGATCTGAGCTCAGTGGGAGGCTGATATAGAGTGAACAAGGAAACAGTGCAGAGCTTGAGGTCCCACCCAGTGTACGTGGGTTTATTTACAATGGGTTCCCTGCACTCCACTTCCATAGCTGTGGATGCAGGAAGAGTCAGCTGCTGCCACCCCCAGAAGAAAACATATCTGCTACTGGCAGTCTGAACCCCAAGCTATAGAGAGGGTTTCTGTGTATAGAAAAAAGTAAGTTGCTGTCGAGAATACAGGCACAGCATAGGCCCCACTCGAGGACATGAGCACGGTCTTGTGACACCTCAAGGGGTTGGTAGTACGAACCAGACTTTGAAACTGCAATAACTAAAAAGCAAGCAATTAAATCAATTAATGGGAAGGAACTGTGTCCAGGATCAAAATCTTTAATCCCTGGTTCTTTGCCTCCAACCTGATCTACTTAACTTTTTCTCCCTCAGATCCCAAGCCATCCTAGAAATCAGAGTATCAAGTATGACAAATCCCTGGATGATTTCTTCTCCTTCCTGAGCACTGCACCAACCTGTGCCTTTTGTGGCAGCTCAGCCCATGGCACCTAGCAAATAATCAGGGGAAGCAGTCTTTTTCCTATGATAAAACCTATACCCTGACACACAGAAGAGTGATTGCTGCCAGATGGCTGGGAACTGATGCTGTAGAGAGATTGCTAATGGAAGCAAGATATTTGAGTGTATTAAAACTGCATGAAAGGAAGTACACAGACCCCTACATATAAACAGTCAGGGAAAAGAGACCACATTACTGAGTTTCACAGCAACAGGTAATTTGAAGTCATCATCACATGAGCACCCCAATGTATTCTTGTCTCCCTTTTGCAACACAAAGCAAAAATAAATCTTTAGACTGCTTCCTCCTTAAAGAAGCTGAAAGCCTTCAATACTGTCAAGAAAGAGAAGAGGATCTCTGTAGATTATCAAGTCCTACTTTTAGCAGGAGACTGGACTATCATTAACACTACATAGGGCTTGCTGTGCTTTTGTCCTTGAAAACATCCAAAATGAAGAACTCCCTGCTATCTGGTGACTTGTTCAATTGCTGCACTATTTCCCAATGAAAACATTTTTCCAGCGCTCCAGCTGAATCTCCCAATCCACTATGCATGTCCATGTCATTTTATTTTGCTACCTGGACAGAAGCATTTGGTTCTGTCACCTTTGTAATGCCCCTGGAAGTAGTCATAGGTTGCTACTTTATCACTTCTTTGCCTCCTCTCCACTAGACACAGGAAGCAAAGCAATGCTCCCTCAGGCTCTTCTTGCAGGCCATGTGCTCTGAGGTTCTTGACTGCCCATTCTCAGGATCCTCTCCAGCTCTTCCACATGCTGCTTCAACTGGAGAACTCAGGATTGAATAACAGCCTCTCCAGCATGAAGATGAAAAATAACTAATCTCAGTTTACTGTCCAGGCATCTCCTGAAGCAATCCCATATCTACCTTGCTTTGTTAGCAATGACAGCACACATTGGATTCATAAGTGACCTGGTGTTTACTGACTACTCCAGGTTCTTTCCTCAAGGAATAAAGAAGAATAGAAGACATATTTAGAGATGGTGTCTAATCTGGAAATGCTCCAGAATGTCCATGGCCACATGGACATAACAAGACAACTTATAGCTCACTGAGAAGACAACTGTTAAAAGAAGGGTGCTCTGGAAGCATAGATAGAATATCTATGGTGAAGAAAAATATTAAGAGCAAAGGCAAGCATGACATGACACTCTGGAGCACATCAAGATAAAGCTCTGTTTTAGTTACCATTGGGCATTAATTCTGCTCCAAATAGAAACTTGTGACTGAAGACAAGTGCTTGAGATTTGATTGTCAATTCTTCTTTGAAACTCCTAAAACCACCAAGCAGCAGCTATGAAACGGTGTGCTTCCCTTCTACCAGTGTCCATTCATTCAGGAACAGTGGTACTCCAAGCTCTGGGAGAAAATTCCTTAGCTGGTACAAACCACAATGCCAGCAATGAAATTAACCAAGCAAGGCATCCACACAGGTCTTGCAATTTTGCTCATTATATTAAAAAGCTACCTCCAGTTGCTCCACCACTATCACACTGGTGTCTTGTGTTTCTGAATACCCAAGTTAATGCTTTGTTCCCTTTCCCAAAAATCAGTATGAAATCTTGTTGTAACAAAAGTTTCCATACTAGACTGGCCACATTGATTCCCTAGATGTGAAATGGCTCAAATCTGAAAGTACCCAGGAAGACATTACAGTGCTCACCTATCTTAACTGCACCTTCTTAAAGGTATATGTGGGGAGGTGGAAGAGAGGAAACGAATCATGAGCAGAGGGAATTTTTGGAGTGAAGGAAGAACCAAATTCTTAATGTATCTAGAGACAGTGACACTGCATTTTGGCCACTGCTGGCAAACATTTGCATTCTACTTTTGAACTACACTAGGACAGTTGTGCCATAGAGCAAGTAACTGCACATGCAGCTCAGTTTATCAAATGCCCTCTAACAGTTGCTACCACTATTTCAGAAGTTCAAGGCAAAGCATATCCCCACACACAACTAAGCCCCTGCTAGGCATTTCAGCATGTCTTTGCTGTGCAATGCACATATTTTTCTTTCAAAGTAACACAGCTGCCAAAACCTTAATCATTCCATGGGGCCTTCAGCCCCCCAGCCCCTTAAGTGCTTCATTACCTCCCGGCTCACTCCTGCAGAGCTCACATCCCAGGTAAGCTGTGTGAGCACAGCTCTCTGTTAGCTAAGGAAACCAAACTGAATTGCATGAGATCAGAACCTGTGCAAATCAGGCCTAACAGTCTATCTACCATAACTCTTTGTTCCCACAAGCTTGGCCTCATTTATTGCAAAATATCTAGGACAAAAGGCAAGACAGCAACAAGAAACCACCTTTGAGACTGAAATTATTGCATGTTTCTTTTCATGAGATCCTGTGGGAGAGAAGATGCTTGCTCCTCTGCACGGACTCTCTAAGGGGCTATGGAGACCAGCCAAATAACATTAACTGAGGCACCTGAGTTGTGTGTACAAACCCAAAGCTTTCTTGGTTTTAAGTTAGAAACTGCCGCCTTAAGTCATAAAAATTCTATGGTTTGAAATTGTATTATGTTCTTGGCACAGGAAAAAAAATAAATTGCAAATGCAACCAATACTGAAACTTGAGCTGCCCTTTGTCTCTGCAGGACTTTAAAGACTAAGGGGGAAACCTAAGCAACAAATTAAATTGATCCATGGAAAAATGGAGTCTGTTAGGACTAGTATGCAAATACCTGTTTTGAAACTAGCTTGCACACATGAAGGCATAATCTACCCTTTGAAGTCTCTAAATTGCTCCCATCAGGTTCCTTGAGATGACACTGCTGGAGATGTCATCTTGAGAACCAACTGCAAGGCAAGTCCCTTTTTAATGCAAGCTACATCAGGGGCATTTTTTGTGAAGCAACACCACAAGGGAACAGCTTCACCTGCTCTCTTCATTTCAGCTCTGCCCTCCCTGCTATGCAACCCCCTCTACAATCCATTGCCTTTCCAACTGAAGCTATGATCCAATGGCTTATAATGATGCAGAAAGGCTATTTAATCATGGAAGGGATATAAACACATACACATATGTATTTATACACATGTGCACATCCCTGCTTTTTTTTTCTACATAATCTGCTCAGGAAACTGGTAGAGGGAAAGAATAAGGAGAGGAACCAACAGCTGCTCACATGAATCAACACTCCCAGGCTCTCTCTTTTGCAGCTCATCTCACTCATACTTGTGGTTTCAACATGTGATTCACATTAGGCCCCTCTGCCCACCATTTGATGGTTCTGCTAAACAGATGTGAATTTATTTAGTTACAGAGCCTGCTCTTTACACTGCCTCTTTGTAGAACAGATGTTTTTTTCTTGTTTTCCTGCTCACAATATTCAGATAACAATCATACTCAGTACACAGGTTTTTTGATTTCATATGAAAAAGAACAACACATGAATGTAGACATGATCTCACAGGAGCTCTTCAGCAGCCATGACACATCATGAGAGGCAATAGTACTGATGGAGAATGCCAAACTGCAATACCAGCAGCATCGAAAGAAGCCCAAGACCTCTAGGATTCCTGAGGCCAGACTCGTAACTTCATGCACATGAGTGATGCATGCTGCACCTAGCAGGGTACAGAAGATACAACTTCACCGACTGCCCCTCACAAAGCATGCTTACTCACACAAGAACTATGGAAGAGCAAGCAGAAGGGGAAGCTCCTGCAACATTCATGGGGACATAAAACCATGTGCATCTCCGGGGACTCCTCAGCATGGTGAAATAGCCTGGAAAAGCTATTCACTCCCTGTGTGGGCATTCTTTCTACACTCAGAGTGCCTTTGGCAATGGATGAAGCAGAACTGCACAAAGGCCCTCTCAGAGCAGAATAAGACTGCCCACATGAGAAGTATGCTCAGAACAACTATTGCACTTTAAATTCACACCCTGACTTTGTTTCACAATACTCTCCCTGTGCAGAAAGGCCCTAGGCTTCAGATTCAATTTCTGCCCATATTATCAATAGCTGAGCACTGCTCTCATCTGAGGGTAGAATATGGCCTATACAAGAGGCCAAAATACACTGTGTGAAAAGAAGGATGAGCTTCACACTTACTTTGCACTATCCTGTATATGGAGGTTTCTCTATATTGCTTTTATAACTGAACACTGATTTATAACTGAACATTGATGACTTCATCCCAGCAAATGGTCCTGTTATGTGGATATATCATCTCTACCACAGAAACCATGAACAGGATACGTGTACATGGTGCACATGAATGTCATGCCCATTCCTGTGCAAACCCTTTCGAAAAACTGCAGCCCCTCAGTCACAGCTTCACCCTCTATGCATTGCTCACCTGTTATAAAAATTACCTTGTTTTTTAGGATAATCTGCTTAGGACTTTCATTAACTGACCAGGAAAAGAAAAGTTACATAGGTACACAAACACATAAATTTGGTTATCTGGAGCATGAGACTCCAAGTTTCAGAAGGGAAGTAAAAGTAGAATTCTCTGCCTAAAAGGCACCCTAGGACATAGCCATTAACTTCCCTCCCTTAGGGTCCTAAAGGTGAAATGCTAAAAAATATGAGTGGCTTTCTTTTGGGCGTACAATTAAGTAATATTAAAAAGCTAGTAGGTATTAGGCAGCATTCTCTTTACTGCCTAACAGAATAAAAAGGAATAAGTGGGACTGAAATGGACAGATGAGTTCTTGCAGAGTGACAGGCACTTCCAGCTACAAAGCACCTCGTGTCTTCTAAGAGTTTTCTCTTCTTTTCTTGGTAAGCTCTGAACTACCACAGTGTAATTTTAATTCCTATTAATGACCATGCTATCCAAATATCTATGTATAGACCATAGACCAACACTTCACTTTTTTGTACATCTTAAGAAGCAGCAAAGCAAAACACTGTGAAAGAGAGACTTTCATGAGCATAAAGCGAATTTACGCGCCCAACTCCCAAAGGCTGGCTGCCTAACCTTCAATGTCAGCCTTCAATAACTTTCTCTCAGCAGTCAAACAATGTGCTTTCTTTCCTCCATGTAAGTAAAATGAAATTCTCTTCCACTTCATCCTACCTGCTCTGCAAACCTGGCAGGGTTGGTGCATCTGCTGGGGCAGGACTAGACAGAACACAGGATCAAAGAACAGGGCTCGCCTGCCATATCTTTGGACTATGTAGCTAATCCTCCCAGGTACCACTCTCCATCTGCATCCTCCCTCCCATGTCACCTTCATAGAGGCTCTGGGGACAACATTCAGCCCCTTCTTTCCAACATTCTGAGCTCAGGGACAAAAAAGTGCTCTATAAGGGCTATCCCACTGCACAGTGCACAGGGCTTTAAGACATTCAAAATGCAAAGTTCACATACACGGATTTCAGTGGAGGGCTAAAACTGAGGGGTAGTGGAGCTGTCTCAGCTGGCAAAGGCTTATGATAGATAACAGTGAGCTGTTCAGTAGAAAATTAAGAAAACGTTTTGAATGCCCTCCTAAAAAGGAACAAATAGGTCCAACACTCCAACAGAAGGGGATTTTTTGCATCTCTGAATGATAGTGCTCCAGTATTATGGCCTGCGGCTGCTTGGGAAATTCAAAGCTATTTCTCTAAAGAATTCACTTGGACAAGCTTTATGGCTTTGATTAGTTAACTAGTTTTTAATGCTAATCTACCCCAGTGATATTTGTCCTCCTTTTCCCCATGTGCACAGAAGCACAGACACAGACAAATACTACACAAAAGCAAACATTAGCCAGATGAACAGCCAGGAACAATGACATCCAGAGCCCATAACCAAACACCAACTTCATTCTGTTATGTTCTTTTCTGTTCTAGCAGCTCAAGATCCTTCGGCCCAGGATGACCTGCTAATGGAAATCAAGGAACCAAATTTCAATGCCCAGCAGGTACAATGCTCACACAATGATTTGGCCACAACTATTCTCACTCTAGTAAAAAAATCTAAATAATTTCCCCTAAAAGTTGCAATAAAACATGCGGCTGAAAGGCCTTATTTGAAACTTACTAGAAACCATTGCAAGTAGCCCAACTGCTGTCTTGTCCTCCACATGAGCAAATAAAGGTGCAGAAACAGTGATTTGCAAAGACTAAAGATGAGTCAAGAACAGAGCTGAAGTTACCAGGTACCCATCATCTTACTGGAACTGCTCTCCAGTAAGTCAGAGAACAATTCCAGGCTTATAAACTGAGCACAATACTATGCAAATCTCAATTTCAGTCTCAGCATAAAAACTTGTGTCCTTGTTTAGGGCATGAAAGTCTTAACTATGTACCAGGAACACACCGAGTACCTAACCCAATAGTCATGGTCATGGCACCACTGCGACATTCCATGACATACATAGCACCCAATACACAAAGACACAACCCAAGTAAGGGATGCCCCCTGTTCTGCAGATCCTTTGGTATTCAGGCTGCTACCTAAACTTGTTGGCTGCCTTTGGGTAACAGATTCAGGCAGTATTTCCTGTGGCAGAGAATTACACAGGCTGATTACCCTCTGTGGAAAAATGAAGAAATACTGGAAGCAATTTTCTGTCTCAATTGTTCCCAGAGCACAGGAACAATCTTTCAGTCCTCTTCCTATTTTCTGCTCAATACTATCCAGGCTCAGTGGGCAGAATCCATCACAACAACTCAGCCTGGGTCCTGGAAACACCTATGTGAAACTTTACACATGAGTAGCCCTACTAACTTCAAATAGCATCAGACTTGCACTCAGCCACAAAGTTTTAGAGGACAAAACCAGATCAGAACAAAATAGGTAACAAAGTCAAAGTACCTGGGAAATGTTCAGTCCTAGGTAGGACCAGGCTTCTCTCAACAGCATAACACAGATAAGCAGTGTTTCTGACTCACATTTCTTAACCTAGCTCTTTCAAAATTCATTTCCAGATTTTTCAAGGAGATCAGGCAACAGCAGCTGTACCGGAGAATTGTGCATGACAGGTAGAGCTCATAAAGCAACAGACCATTTTCTCAAACGAAAATTTCCATTACTGGGGGGAGGGCGGATGGTGTAGGAAAAAAGCACAGATATTTTCTACAAGAGAAAAAAAAACCCACCACACCATTTTTAAGAGAAAAATCTAGAAGCTGATGGCTTTCTACCAGAGCCTGACAGCATTCCCATGCAAAATTATCACCCCAGCACTGACAGCATCTGAGGTGTGAAAGAGTGGTTTCCATTTTCTGGAGTGGCCATGCAGACCCCACACAGGAGGCACCACCATCCCAGTGCACTAGGAACTCGCAAGCTGCACAGGCTGAAGAGATATGCTTTGGCTGTAAAACTGACCCAAGAGGCAGAAAGGACTGGGTATTGCATACCAAACCGCATCACTTTACTTATGTGGCAGCAGTGACTCCAAATAGAAATTTTTCAGCATTTTGACAACAAATACTTTTCACCCAGGTAGACACCTACACTCACAATTATTCAATCAGAACCTTATTTTCCTTCCAAGAGACTTTTGATAGAAAATGTTCTCTTTGCCCTAATCAATGGGGCTTCAGCATCACTCAAAATATTTTCTTGAACTGAAACCTTCAGTGCCGGAGTGGGAGAACAAACTCTTTAGACAATCTGTCTCCAAAGGCAGGTACTGGCCTTTTTTCAATAAAGGTAACATTTAAAATACAGTTACTTTTCAGTCAATGCCACTGGGAGAGAGGGAGGGACGGGGGCTGCATGCCTGCTGCCGAATCGCATGGCCAATCTTCGTATCGCTTAATTTTCAAATGAGGAATTTGATAATAAACAACCTTTCCCTTGTACACAAACATTTCTAATTTCATGCCCTGCTAATCATACATCTGTTAGAGCTCCTTTTCTATGTGCTGCAGTAACAATAACAAAAGAAAAATCATCGCACTAACAATGTGGTTTGTCTAAAATGAAAATTGAATAATAATCAATTGTCCTCTGCAGCATGAGGGAATGCAGCAAGCAGCAACACTCACTCGATGGAGGTGACAACCACATGGTTTGAAAATTGACAACACTGTCTTGCCACTGGTCCTTGCTGCTGGCAGCCCCTCTACCATAAGTCTTGTTGGTATAAGAGATTTTTTTGGGACTGGCTTCACCAGATGGCATCTCTCATGTTTCCTGGTGGTTCACACCAGGCCCCACCACCAGCAGAGCCTCTCATGCCACCACTGCCTCACCCACCAGCCACATCCTTCCTCCTTCCCCCTTCCCCTCTTTATTTTTTCATCTCCTCCTCTATCTTCAGGACATTATTTGTGAGAGATGCTACAGCAATGACTCTGCCTTCCCAAATCTCTTACCACTGGTGAGACCCTGTGGGCCTTAGTGTAGCAAACTCCCTTGTCTGTGCCTTCCACATACAACAATTTCTAACTAAATAGCTACTCAAAAGTGCACTTAAATATGTGATTACACCTCTGAAATCAAGTTCTGATCTCTTCTATAATGAAGGGTTGAGGAGATTATTTAATAGACATGCCCATCTGAAACATCAAGTTAATCAGGCTCCAAGAGACATCCACAATCAAGAAGACCATCTGATTTGACTTAAGGAAGAAAGTTTTTAAGATGACTCACCAGAACAGGTTGTCCAGAGAAGCTGTGGATGCCCCATCACTAGAAGTGTTCAAGGCCAGGCTGGATGGGGCTTTGAGCCTAGACTTCGGTCTAGTGAAAGCTTGTCCCTTCCTATGGCAGAGGGGTTGGACCAGATGATCTTTAAAGTCCCTTCCAACCAAAACCATTCTCTGATTTTATGATTCTAAGATCTAGTGTCTTGCATTGCCCATACTCCTCTGTTTTGGACTGCTAATACACACCTTTTGCCTTTTCAGACTCCTCCCATTCCCATAGCTGTGCTGGGCCAACTCCAAATCAGAAATAGTGCACTTGTAAAACCTACACAATGGCAACTGCAAGTTTTAATAAGCAGTAGGAACCTATCTGAAGCCCCAGGCAAGGCGGCACAAATATGCTATGGGCAGAGGTACATGGATCTGCTACACCTCAGATTCCTCTCTGGCCTCCAAGTCTTCCTATGAGCATGCCAAAACCTTTCCTTCCAGAGGGTGTTTTCTAAAGCCTAGATGTTTTCTAAACCTACATAAGCTCTCCTTTGTCTTCATCATGAAGTGCAGTTGTTTGAGTAATCGGCTTTAGGGAGACTTGAGAGTTTTACTAATATCAATTAATTACTCCCATTTTGCAGATAAGCAAACAAAACAACAACAAAAAAAAAGGGGAGGGGGGAAAATATTCTGGTCTAAATTCACAGAGGGGGCTCAGAGAACAAGCACACTCCTTGACCTGGGTCCAGGGTAACCCAAGCCACTGGGGAAGCCACTTGGCATCCCCAGCCCCCTACCTCCTCCTCCAGAAGCAACACCAATCCTGCCCTGCACAGCAACCCCTTCAGCTCAGTAAGGATGCACAAGCATCCCTTCCCTTGAGCTCTTAATTTTATTTGTCCTTTCATGCTAAAGCTACAGGGATTAGCAGTGTTACTGTACAAGCCAGGTTTTATTACTAAAGAGAGAGTTTTACCTCAGATGCTCTGAATGTGGAGTTATACCTAGAGGTATCAGTGCTGCTTAGACAGGGCTCATATCCACCAGTGCTGCTGCCTGAGCCCCAGCACACAGCAGACTTTGGGCAACCACTGGGAACACAAGGTAAAGGTGATCCAAACCTGGCTATATCTAAGAGCAGGTGACCAAGGTCAGCACAAACACAGGCACTGGTACATCCCATCTCTCAAAATACAAAAGCGCTCAGCTCTGCATCCTTCTGACCTCTAATCAGAGTGCATTCAGTCAAACGATCCTACCAGACTCTACAGTGAAAAGGGAGGGGGAAGGAATAAAAAAAGACTTTTTTGAGCAAAAGTAGTGAGACATTTGATGTAATAGTCATATGATTAAAAAACTGTCATATCAAAGTTTTCTGCAAAGTAGGAACATTCTGACAGTTCATATTTTAAAAACTGACATTTTGATTCATTACTGTAAATAGCGCTCTGTATTAAATATTGTGACAAGGCATGCAGCGTATTTTTTGAGCTCTATAACATTTAGGAAGTACAGTGTTTTTTTAATTTTTTTTAAAGCATGTATAATATCAAAAGCAGTTAAAGCAGAACTCCAAGAAAGCTCTTATAAGAGAGAATCATTATTTCTGAAATAACCTACTTCCCTGCCATCATCTCAAGCACTGCTGGGAACTTAGGCCTACAAGGATCTTAATGTACTGTTTGCATAATAAAATAGGGAAATGTCTCACGGAACAAAAGAGCTCTAAGGAAAGTGGCTACATTAAATAATATAAAATTACTCACTACTAAATCATCCTGAAGTTGGCATAAGAAGAAGAACACTAAAAGGTGCTGAATTACCACTCAGAGTATCTGAGAGTGCAGGTTCATAATGACTGCATCTTGCTTATCTCCTCAATCTTTAGCCACATGTTTTGCCCCCTTCACTGCCTCACAACTCATGCTTATGTTTGTAAAGGATAAAAGTGACTTTATGGGCTGAAATGAGGGCTGGGGACACATGGGCACCAGTACCACCTCTTCTAGCAACAGTACAAACTCAGACTGGTTGAACCCGCTCATGAAACCATTCCGGAGTTCAGCCTGTCTTTCCTGACACTCAGAGACCATAACATCTTTCTTAGCGTAGCTCTGATTTATCTATTTAGACCATGAGCTCTTACCATGAGGTGATGTTGCATGCCTGTGCAGGGAGACCTTAGCCAGTCCCCTAAGACCTTCTGAACCTAAACATGGGCAGACAGCTGCTACAAACCCCTGCAAGCTGGCACAGCCGTGCCAATTGCAGGCAGAGATAGGGCAGGCAGCACTCCCTCACTGTCAGGGCAACCAGGAAGGGATGTCTACATGGAGCTGTCAAAGACTTCTTCTTGGACAGGGGTCCACAGCAGCACAACTCAAACTGTAGGGATGCTGTGAGCCACCAGAACAAACACACCAACCAAGACCACTTAATCCCCTTACCATTCCATGCCAAGTTCCTGCCAGCTTGTGGATTCCTTTCCCTGGATCACCAGTATCAAGGCAAACAGGACTGGGCCCGTAAGTATTAATTAAAATGCTTTGCATCTTCTCAAAAGCAGCCGCAAAACAGAGAAATTAAAAATAATAGCTCCAGCTAACACAGAAAAAGCTTGACGGAGCAGCAGAGGAATACCAGAGGCTGCCTAGCCTGTTTTCAAGATGCTCAGGTGTTATTAGGACCGCAGTCAAGGGCTTTAGAAAGAAAAACGGTTACCATTACCATTACTTGCAGCCAGCTGCAAGCGGAGCTCTGGGCTCAGTCTACTGAAAGAATGGATATGCTGCCATAAACACAAGCCCAGAGCCTAGTCCAGGACATGGTGAAGCAGTCACGCACACCAAAGATGGATCACAACACTGTTTTAACAGGGGTCTGATCCAGCACAGCCAGCAGTTCCCCAGAAACAGCTACACACCACTCACATGCCGGAAATCTTGCGGATGTGTCTGCATGCCAGCAAGAGTGGCAGTAGTAGTGGTCTAGTCAGACACTCAAAACATATTGGCACCACTATAATTTGTCCGTTCACCAACATGTTTTCCTAAAAACACCCATATGCTTTTCCGGCAGTTCCCATATGCTTTTGCAAAGAGAAACAAAAACATTTTGTTAGTTGTGAGCAATTGATCGCCACACATTTCACAGAAGTCAAGAAGAAGAACAACAAAAAAGGCAGTCAGCTGCTTCCCCCTCCCTTTCCTCTCTGTTCATGGAGGGAACTGTGAAGAGCAGGAAAAAAATTCAGCCCACAGCAAAATATACACACAGCTCATTTTTTGCACTGCAAGATATTCTAGGAATTACAGAAGGAATCTTCATTAAAAACAGGCTATCAAAGATCTGGCAGCCACTGGCATACCAGACAGTAATTCGGTATCGGGTGTTCAGCTCTGTGCTCAGCACTAAGCTCAGGTCCTCACCATGGGTAGGGCAGCCCACAGGAATCCGTGCTCCTGGAGAAACACATTAAACAACCCTGTGGCAGGGGGGACAGTGTAATAAAGAGGTTACAGCATTTATGATTCACAGGACAGCTCATTTGATGCCAAATCTATCTATGCTTGCAGGTATAAAGCCCCCGCTTGTTTGTAAGGCTTCCTAGGAAGATGCTGCCTTGCTAATGCAAATCCCAAAGCAGCGAGCATGCGAGGGGACCAGGCAGGCTGCTCGGTTCAACAGAGCAGGCAAGTGGGTGTACAAGTATGCATGTGCCAAGGCTGGAGAATGTGGGAACCATAGCTATTCAGTTAGAGACTCATTAAGAAATGCAGTAGACCCAAGGCCAACGTTAAAAGAGGAGAAGTGTAAAACATTTTTCCACAGAAAGATTAGTGTATGTTCTTCTTTACATAAATAAAATTAAAAACAGAATCATAATATAGACAAATCAATTAACTTTTGAAAAGCCAAGGGCACTGCATGCAAGAACAGTTGAGAGGGGCAGAGCTTTGTTACAGGATGCTTCAAACTGTGTGCAGTGTTTCTTCCCTGGAAAACATATTTAGCTACTGCTACATAAAGTTCTGATATTAGCCCTGTCTTTATCATTCTCAGTGTTACGGAAACACAGTTGCTTCCTTCCCAAAATGGTCATACACATACCTGCATATTGCTATAACACTATGCATGAAGGGCTTGCGATCATCTTTGTGAAGACTACAAAAAATACACCAAGGGCATATGTGAAGGACTACTGCAGTGCTTGACTTGGCAGGTACAGCCTTAAGGTAGGAGTTTGAGGCTGTTTAAGTAAGACACCCAGAACAGCATGCACCCTACTACCACAATATAGATTTTCTGTGTTCCACTGTTCTTCCACAAATTTAATGTGGAATTTACATTTTGTAAAGTTACTGATCTCTTACAGTGATCTAATCTCACACAAGTGTAATGAGAGGCCAGACGTAATAGGTCAAGAGGCCCGTTTTCCACAGAAACAAACCTGAAAACTCAGTCAAGAGGTGAGAAATCAATCTCTTGCGCAGGACACTGAGTATGAAACAATTTGTTGAAGACAGCTTGCTTGACAAGATACATTTTATGACACATTTTTGTCCTGAGAAGAGTTGTAAGCACCTGAACATCTGACTTCACAACTCACAAATATATTGATGTTATTGCTTAAGTTATGAATAGAAAGCAAAACTAACACTATCCCACCTAGTTAACAGTCTGTAAGGATGAGCTTCTTCCTAGATTCCATGTTTACAGCAACCCACTGGAACAGTTTATTAGACTTAGCCAGGAAAGCTGCTGTAGAAAGAGTGAGACTAACAGAAAAAGCTGCTATTAATCTTCCATAACCCAGCAATTGGGAAGACCAGGCGTTGAACCAAATTGTCCCCTCTCACTATTAAATCTCCTGTCCTCTATTCATGAATCCCTGGTCTTTGTCTTTCAACATTTATTAATGTTCCCACCTGTCTGCAGTAAACAGTAGGCTGAAACCTCATCTAGCCATAAATTAAACATTGAAAAAACAAACAGAAACCCCCACACCAACAACCAAAAAAAAAGCCAAACAACGAAAGCAAAACCCACACAGCCCCCCCAAAAGAACAAATCCCCAGAAAAATAATTCTAAACTTATGTGGCCCCCAGCGTTTGTACCATGCATGGCCTTCTGGTGCTGCCACTTGGCTCAAGGAATCATCACCACAGCAAAGCCTTCCCAGATCCACTGCACCCTCCAAAAGCACATCTTGTAAAGAATTTCATTACAGTCATTGAGCTGTTCTAAACCAGGTACCAGCAATCCCTGTTCATTTGTTATCCACTTCCCAACAGAGCAGGCTGCTCACTGCTTTCTTGCCCCAGCTGACTTTGCAGCACTTCTTTTGCCTCCTGGGATGGCACATCTGAGAGAGGCTTGAGGACTAACCTACTGCTCTGACACCGCTCCTTTTTTGCAGCCTTACTCTTGCTGCAACTGAATCATCCTATCACGGGATAGGCACAAAGCACAATTCATGTCATAAACATAATCTGGCAAGGGACTCCTACAAGAGTTTGGGGTAGTTTATCAGAACGATCCTTAAGTCACAGTTAAATATCTCCAAGTGAATCTGATGCAACTGGCAATTCTGAAAGAATAAATTAATTTGCTCCTCACGTAATGTTTCTATTGAGGTTATGCTTAATAGGCTTATATCCTTTCCCACTTTTGTCCACTGAAGCATGGTTAGATTAAAGCTTGTAATACAGCCAGCTCTCCATCACCAGCTGAGAGCATATCCAGGCTTCAGAGAGGCATGCCATGGATGCAGTGTGAGTTCAGGTCCACAAGTAAGAAAGTCTCATTCAAAAAGAAGTCAAAATAATATGGTTCACAGGACCATGCAATCATTCCTATGCAACATGCCCATTCCCAGGAGGGCCTGCACGTTTGCTGCTTCCAGACCTGGACCCAGAAATAGTAAAATCACCTCAATCCTCCTGTTTAGGCCAGCCTCCCACCACCATGAGCTTTGGAGAAATGACCATCACTTGCTGAATGACTGAACATGGTCTCAGGATCTTCCCACTCCCTCTACATTCAGCAGCTGGCAAAAACCCCATGACCTGGGCCATTCCTCACCTGGAAGCAAGGCGGCCCCGTCAGGCACCCCGGCAGATGTATGACAAGCTTTTCCAAGGGACCTCTGTGGGTGCAAACAGAAAGATCAGAATCAATGTTTTGCTCATTGCAAAAGCAGAAAGTGAATCAAGCTGGCTATAACACCTCACTAAGAAAACAGCCCCAAAATGGCCCTTAATGCCCTCCTGTACGGAGCAAACCATAGCTATTTTTTTCCCCTCTGACACAACCCATGTGTCAGTCTGACCCTTTTTTGACTCATATAAGTGTTTTTCACTCATTTGCAGATTATATCTGAGCAAGCAGAAAAACTGAGGTTTATTTGGGAGAGAAGCTACTTGTTTTAAATCACTGTTGAGCTTGTGAAAGGTACAGATGTAAGGACTACAAGTAACAAAGTCTCTTCCAAAGCCTGACCAAACACCCTTCTGCTTCTCAGGCTTAAAGGGCCTCTAAGAAGAGGCTTCCTTCACTGCTCAGGCCAGTGGTGAGTCATGCCCACAGCACTGGCTTTGCCACGCAAGCACCAAGAAGAACTGAAGCTGAGAAGGGATGCATTAAACACGCAGCAGCTGTGGAAAAGGCAGTAGGGTGAGATAGCTTCAGCCCTTGCTTCCTTTTGGGTGCCTCCAAGGATGCCCAGCTAAAAACAAAACCACAGGTTTTTCTGTTACCACAAGCTGCTTTCAACCAGCAGCCTGTCTTACTTCCAGCTTATTGATATCTAGTCTACTCTGGTGTTACCTGTTTCCTTTCATCTCAACCCTGAAGAAGAATAAGCAAGCTTAAAAAATACTAGCAATGATTAGTGGAAAGTCCAACTCACCTCCACCTGCTCCAGCTCTTCCAACCCGCCATATTTCTGGCTACCCCAGGCCCACAAACTCCTCCTAACTGTATCCTCAACCATATTTTCCTAAAGTATAATTATCTCTTAGCAAACGTGGCTCCGATTAGCCAAGAGTTAAACATACTGAAGAGAAGGAGAGACATATCTAGCCAGTCACATACATTATTTAAGGAAACCTGGCTGAAACCGACTAGCCCAACCATCAACAGTCTTTGCTCAGGAGAACTGGATCTGGCAGGGCACCACCTTCACCCTCCCGGTCCGCAGCGGAGAAAGGGGAGCACAGGGGAGAGCTGTAGCAGTTGCTTCAGATCCACACCAAAGTCCAAGAAGCACAGAGGAATTTGTTGAGGACCTGCCCACACACACACACTGGATATTCCTTTCATATTTACTGTGACAAAAAAGTCACGTTAACATTTTTGCAAGCACTGTAAGCCCGTATCAAGTAACAACAAAGAGGCAGACAGGTGTCCTGACCAGAGGAGACAGCATATGTTAACAGTTTGGAATTCATTATTATTGTTAATTTCTAAAGGGGGAAACAAATCACAGAGATTTTTTTGTGCAGGATACATTTTCTGCTCCCTGTTTGATGTTGCTTTGAGACTTAAGACTTTAAATAGCTAACACTAACCTCAAGCCTGCTTTAAACTAATGCCCCTTATGTGACCAGAAATGAATGCATGATGAATCACTTATGCCACACACAGCGGGGGTGATGAGCAGTGGTCCAAGTCTCCCAATTGCTGCGTGGACACAAATACACTGGAGGAAAGGAGATTCCAGCTCTCTCTGCATCACAGCCTGATAATTCTGGAAAGCACAAACTTCAGGTCAACAGCCCAGCCACAAGCAGTCAGACAGGACAATACAGTTACTGCATTTTCTGCAAAGTATGTATGTATTTATATATATATAGATGTGCGCATATATACATATATATAATCTGCATAGGCTGCACTTCCATTCTCTCTGCCTGCCTTTGGAGATGCTTAAGAGAAGCTGCATTTTACTTACTAGCCCAAATCAAGGGAATCTGATTTTGACAGCAAGGGAAAGAGAGCAACTCAAAGTTACAGACTTCAGGGTATGTGTGTCCCTGATCTTCACTATTTTGCTGACATTACTGCTTCCAGAAATTAAGTCAAAACCCCACTTAACTTCAGAGAGGTTGCAATTTGCATCTAAAGTGCTGCCTAAGCCTCAGTTATAATAAACAGATATAGCTCCACTGAAATCAAAGGTGTTTTTCTGATTTTTTCTGGTTACAGATCTACAGACCCATAAACATTACAGCTCATCCAACCTCCAGCTAAATATTTTCTAATACAAGACCGTTATCTTTGTCAGATTGATTGGGATAACTTGTTTAAAGTACTCTTGAAGACTCATTAACATCATTGGGTTTTGGTGGTTGTATTTTAAGAATAAACCTCAATAGCTATTAAACACTTGAAAAAGGCACGTTAACAATTTACAAACAAAGCTCAAGTAGAGATATAACTATGGTTTTCAGTTTTCATTTTGAAATTGGTAAAATGGAAAGAGCAAACAAAACAGAAAAATGAAACTCAGCTCTGCACACACATCGAAAAATCCCCCACATTATTTGACAGATAATGAATTTAAAAGAAATACAAAGATAAGGGAAGCAAAATCATGCTAGAAAAACCCAATCCTCCCCTCTTTTTGAGCCTTAATGAATTATATTTCAGGTATAGCAGACAGAGAAGATAACTTCAGGAAATACACTTCATCAGACATCACTTGCCAAAACAACTGATGTCAGGTAGGGCTCCTCTCCCTTGAGCCTTCCTCGCTCTCCTGTAATAAAGCATCTCAGCGACAAGCTTGTGCTGATTATGCTTCCCGGCAGCAGAGCAATGCTATTGACTAGTTTTACAGCTTGCTGTCCAAGGGTGGATGCCACTGACCATCACAACATCCATACCACAGACCCATGGTTGTCATCTTTAAACTATCTCACCAAATGAATTGGTTCCCTTAGGCAAATAGCAGATGGGGAGGCCTTTCGCTATAACCAAGCTCCTGTTCAGATTATGTTGCCACAGCTTTGCTGAAGAAAGAGAATCTTGGTTTATTGTTTTTTTCGCAGCTGTCCTGCCTGAATCATACTGCCAAGCATCAATTATAAGTCAAACCTTGGACAAGGAATGGTGGAAGAGTCTTGCTTGATATTTTGCAGAAAATCCACAAGCATCCCAGGGCCTGCCACAGGGTTCGGGTGCTGATTAGGAAGGGCCAGTAACACCCCTCCACAAAAAAGGCTTTTTTAGCAGCTCCTCGACCTGTGAGCCTTCCAAAGGGGTTGCCCTGACCAGCATCACAACCTGTGTCAGCCAGATGGAGGAGTGATAGTGAACTGTTCTGTTTCCTCACCTGATTTCCATTTCATTCATTGGTCACTCAAGCCAGGGAAATACTCCAAGATCCTTATGCTTGGGTGTCTCTTGCTTCAGAAGCAGTTTTGCAAGCCCTTGCATTAAGCAAGGGGCTAGCACTGTCAGATCCTGTGCTAGGAACATAACGAAGGCACTGTGGTGCCAGCCTATGCCTCTTAGCCTTCAGGCTGTAGGATGGTAGTAGATGGGAGCCACACATCCCAGCTGCCCTTCCGGGCTGGCACATCACCGCACTTATAGGTATGGCTGGGATACTACAAAGGTGGCTGGACTGACCACAGCTCTCTGCTGGCTCAAAAGGGAAAGGGCAGAGAGCAGCAGAGCCATGCAACACACACATCAGTGTGGGTGATGGGGGACAGGGACATTTACAGCTCCTGCAAGATACACTCTATTTTAATTCCCTTCTGCTCTTCCAGCCCTGGATGCAACCTTAAAAATACAGACATCTAGCCCACAGCTCAATGAGGAGAGGATGAGCTCAATTCTTCCAGTCAAATGGGAAGGGACAAAAAAAACCAGTAGCAGTGGTGGTAGTAGTAGTATTTTGTTAAAATCAAACAGAAGTGTCCCCAGGAAATCAAAGACAAAACAGGAAAAGGGATACAGAGAAGAAGTCTCTGTTACTGCTTCAGTGGAAGAGAGACATTCCTGGTTGCAACCAAAGGTAACTCAGATGCAAGAAGAAAGCTGTCACAGCCTGCCAATGTCATGCTCCATAGTAATGTCTTCCCAAACCAGAGTGCTACAGAACTGTGGGAGCAGCTCATCTGGGAGAGGACGCTCAGACACACTGCTTTCTGCTCGCCAGCACCAGAGCTGGATCTGCAGGAACAGCAGATGTGAGACAACGATCACACACATTCCTCTTGCACTGCAAATCAACAGCCAAACCACAAGCACACAGGGGTACAGGACTGTGGGTGCTCGGGTACACAGGGGCTATCAGCCCTTCACCCAAGCCCCTGCTAAGCAAAGCATCTCCAATAAGCAGGGAGCAGGTTTGCTTCCTACATGACAAGGGCCCTCTTTCCACCAGCTTAGTCTCCCCACTGCTATGTAGGAGCTTCCAGAGAGACCAAGGCAAAAGTCAGGCACAGCTCAAATAAGCACCTGGATTTACAAAAAAAACAGATTAAATTCTCAAGCTACAAAACTATGTTTTAGCAAAAGTGCAGTTGAACTTCATGTACTTGTTACATTTCTAAATATACTCTGGTTGTCAAGACAACAAAGAGACTGATGGATTTCTAAAGTGTACTGTATCTATTTAATTGTCAGCATTTCAAACCAACTCGAGGAAGGAAAAATGCCGTGTGGTAAGTCTAATCGTCATGGTTACCACTGGCTAACCCCATAATAAAAATATATATATATTCTAGCTAAATGTGCCAAGCCATGTGAGGAGCAGATGGGAGACATTCTCATTACTGCAACAGCCTCCACGGGAAAACTAAACTTGAGGAAGGACGCGAGAGACTTTACAGAGATCTCAGACACAACAGACATCGTGGGCTGCATCATCCCAGTCATTTGGCAGCAGCCGCTCAGGCTTTTCCACAGTGCTTATTTGCCCTGTGTGTGCTGGGACAACCCATGGGGCTGGAGCTTCCTAACTTGTAAGTGTTCCTGTTTGAGGATCTCACCCCTCACCCAAAATAGCCTGAGATGTGAGTTGTTATTCCTTAAAAGCCTCTGACAGAATCTAATGTGTAACCATCTTGGATTTGCATTCCCACTCTAGCTCACTGCCTGTCCTCACTCCAGGCAGCCCATGGGCATTGCTTCTGCAGGAGGATGCTACGACCTAGCCCTTCTCCTCTCATACCGTTAAGAGCTACAAGGGCTATGCCCAACCTTGGAGAAGAGAAACAAGTGGTAAGAAACAGCCAGCCACTCTTGACAATATATTAGCCTAAGGCTGAAATTGGAAACACCATGCAGCCCCAGCCAGCCTCTGTGCCTTGTTTGACAAGTGACATGAAAAGCTCTGCTATTCACATGAGTTCACTCCTGAAAAAGATGCTTTCCAAAAAGAAAAAAAAAAAACCCGAAAATTAGCTTTTTACATAGAAGACATCCACAACAATATCTGAGATACCTATGTGTGTATAAAGCAATTGTGGCCCTCCTCCACTGACCAGAACTCATCCACCTATGCTCAGTTCTCGCTTCACTTTCATTAAACCAAAATTTAAGCTGCAGGAGAAAGACGTAAGTTTCCTCCAGGTATGAGAAAGCAATGGAAGGCAACTCATATTCATCTGGTGAGCACTGATGTCAATAAATGGTCAAGTTTCCGATCTGTTTGAAGCTTCCCAATGTTCCTGACAGAAATCAAATCAAAGTCAAATCACCCTTACAAATCTCCCTGGAGCTGTTTCACTCCTTCATAAAGATTTCATAAAGCTTTCTCTCTCTGCTTTCATGGAAACCATAAGGCATTGCCTTAAGCCATCTCCAGGAGAGCCACAAAGTAAAATTCGATCTGGTTGGAAAACACTACTTAAGAGAAGCACCACCTTCCAGGCACCTCAAGCAACACATTTGAGTTCGTGATATTTTCCCTGGAGCTTGCCCCTGCTTACCACCAAGGTGAACAATTTCTGAATTCCGAATATGAGATTCTTGGTGATGTGAAAAGAGCTTTCATGCCTATCAATACAGTCACCATGCGGGTCACCCTTGCATACTGCTTCACAGAGCAGTCTGTGCATGGAGAAATAGCATACAAGTGTTATTTCCAGTATTTGTGTGACAATTATTTCAGATACTGCTATGGTCAGGAGCTAAAACAGTCTTGGGCACAAAGAAGCCTATGTCTCAAAGTCAAAGGGACTTAAAGGCAACTGGTTTTTTGCAAGTATTTGGGTACACTCAAAGTGAAGCACTGTCAACATTTTGTCCCTAGATGCCTGAATAGTTTTGAAACCAAGCATTACCCATGAAGAGCTTCAAAAAGATTATAGCCCTTCTGAAAGCTGCATCCTGAACTTAACTGAGCTGAAATCCCAAACAAGTGAAAGTTTAAAATCAGGCTCCAAAGTGTGTATTTCAACATCATACAGGTGCAGGAACCTAACTTTGGTTTTTCTGTTACTGAAAGTGCTCGCCTAGGGCACCAGGCTCTTACAGTTATGGCTGTGGGACAGCTATTACATTCTGTTCTAATAAAGCACGTGTTCTCTGAAGCAAACTCCCCAGGATGACTTCGTTGCTTTGGCACAAATGGACTCATTTGGTTGAGATAAAAGGATGCTCGCTTGAATCATTATCATTTGATTTTATTTTTATTTTTTTTTGTAAGATAGAGAAACAGTTAATTTTGCTAAATGAATGTTCTGTTGCCATGACTTCACTGCAGACAAACACAAAGCCATCAAGCTCCTTTTCCTTGGGGGTTGTTGCTTCTTTTTAAGCAGGTATTTGATCATCTTGATTGTCTTGCTTCTTTTCCCAGCATCTGCATTTCCAGCATTATCCCAGTCAGACAGATACATAATGGCTATAGCTACTCCCTAAATTAGAGAGATATTTCTGTGCATATTCATCTCCTCATTATCTCCCTCTGCCAGCTATGCCAATGCACCCTCTGTGACTCCAACACACAGGGCAGTTCTACTTGCAACAGATGGTAGCAAATCTCTCCAAAGGAAACCCTAAATTTACGGGATTAGTCCCTGAAAGTCAGAATTCCCATGCTCCTGCCAAGAACAAAAGAACTTCTCTATCCTGCCCACTGTCAAACCAGGCTGTTGCCCAGGAGTTTTCCCTAGTCTATAGCCCAAAACCTAAATTGAAGTCCTTCCCACTGCCTCAATTTCTTTAGGCAGATGAAGAAGGCTGTGCATACATGTTGTCTGCCTCTGTGGGGTGTTATGACATTGGCTGAGTTAACATTCATGGAGCAAACAGGGGATTAAGAGTATTATAGACTTTACTGAGGGTTTTTTTTTCTTTTTTAATATTTGCATTGAATACACAGACTAAGTAGAAACAGCATTTGTACCCTGCAGCCATTATATCCTAGTAAATGGCTTATTACAGCATTCAGCCTACCAGCTCACCTCCATCCTGTCTCACTTAAATGCGTGTAGGTGGAAGTGCTGCTCATTCCAGAGAACTTTTTCACTGTCTGATGGAGACTCTTGATAGCTAGGCTCACAAGACAGGGCTTAGGATATAAATACTTCAGCATGAGCTTGTTGTTTGGTACCTATTTATGACAATCATAGAACAATTAATTACTTCCCGTCTACGACTAATTCCCGTCTCTTCCAAAAAGACTGAAGGGAAGGTGAATTTCATCTCAAGACTTTCAATTTCCTGATGAGTCACAGCAGACCTACTACAACAAGCTTAATACTTCAATCAGACTGTTTCTTATTCAGGTATATTCAATACATTACTAAGACGTGGAGTGTGCTATTTTAAGGGCTAATTTCAAACACTGCATGCACAATGCCTTCTCATCAAAACAGTCACTTTCTCCTGGATGAGACAGATGTACCGCCTACACTACCATCCCCTTCTCCTTCCTGCAAATCTTATAGATAAATAAACACTACAAGAGCAAAAAGTGAAGGGTTGTACATTTGGTGCACTGATTTTCACAACACATAGCCCCCTCTCCCACATCACTAGTTCATTCCCTGCCCTTTGGCAATAAAATTACTTATGTGACAGTAGCATCTGGCAAGGACAAAACACTCACAGACTGCACAGGCTGCAACAAGTCCACAGTGTCTTGTTTTCTTCATTATAGGGCCAAGAATCATAGATTTATTTTTCTGCCCTAAGGAGTAACTCTGCATCCCAGTACAAATCCTTAATTGTCCCCAGTTCCCACGCTACCCACTCACAAGCTCCCAGGCTCCATCAAGCAGGAAGGATACACCTTGCCCAACCTCTGAGCAGCAACACAGGTTACAGGGAACAGCAGCTGCTCCCTGGCCCTCATTATTTTCTTTATTTAGTAAGTCCTTAGATTGCATCAATTGGGCAATAGATCCCAGATGGATCATTTGAGTCTACTACAGGTTGCACTCAGCATCAGCCTGACCACAGTCAGCTGCAGTGGAAACAAGAAGACTGTGAAGAGTAGAGCAATGGCCATATCTCTCTGGACCATGTACATGCTAGGTTCTCATAAGCAATGCAATTAGAAGCTCCCAGACAACAACAGCTGCCTAAAAATATGTAACTACAATGATAAATATGTTAAAGACCATAACATTTAGCTGAGAGATACAAGGTACAGCAGACAGAGAGCTATGTTCTTGCTTTCAGAGTTGCTACAGTGCCATCAAGGATATCAGTCACTGTAAAAGCAGTAACTCCACAGACACACTCAAGACTACACTTGAGCTACCTGCTAATAGCAGTTTTCCCCATGGCACAACTGGACTATGCAGATAGTTTCTATGCAAACAGCAGCAGTGCCAGTTTCTGCTAATCACAAGTGATTCCAGCTCAAATGCTCTTAAGTCAGAAAGTACTTAGGTGACATGAAACCAAGATCTCACATTTGTCTCACCAGCTCCCTAGGAGTGAAGTAACCTACAATTAGCTATAAAGACCTGTCAATGTCTCTTTACTTTATTCCTCCTTGGAAAAACTTTCATATAAATTCTAATTTTATGCCAACAAAAATACAGAACTTTTTTGATCCACACAACGCCCTCAGCTTGTTGGTGTAATTGAACTGTCAAAGCAACACAAAGGACACGGCCACTGATATACTACTAAAGTCAACAGATCCTCCAAGGCTCAGTGGCTCCTCAGGTGCTACTCTGAAAGTGTCATTGTCTCTTCATGTATCACATTTACCTAAAAGACTCAAGGCACCTTAAAGACATTCAGTTTCACAGAGTCTGTGGGAACAAAAAGGGCAAGTGGTGAAAGATCATTTCAGATAGCCAAGTCAAATTTGGAAGGAACAATGAAGCAAACAGACTGAGCTGCAAGTTTACAACATGACAAATCTCCTCTCAAATAGGCTCATATCAGTTAAGGTCACTTTAATTAAGGTGGGGATATACAAATTTTATAGATTTCCATGAAATACATCATTATCTCAGTCTGGCTGTTTATAGGACAGGCAGTAGGCTCCACAAGATCTACAGTGACTATCAGTTTGAGTTACAGGTGACAGAGCAACACAGCTCCGAATACAAAACCCCAGCTGGAATCTCAGCATCTGCACTCTCTGGTTTAGAGTACCTGTGATAAAGTTACTTGAGTAAGCTTGGGCTGGACTAGCCAGCACTCATTTCCAACAAGATCAGACTGAGCAGCTCTCTTCTGCAGATGACAGCCAGCTACTTAGTATAAAGTATCAGGCAGCAGCAGAGATCCTGAGCTGATGGCCTTGGCTGTGCTGGAGAAAGTGTCTACAGAGTCACTGCCTCAAGCCAAATGCAACCAATTTTTTCTTAAGAAACAATGTTATGAATAAGAAGAAAATATAGGACCACATTAACAAAGGTAAAAAAAAAAAAAAGGAAATAACAGGAAAGAAACACATCAACAACAAAGATCCCAAACAATTTAAAATGGATTGTAAATTGTAATTTCTTTTTCTTTTGGACAACATTGCTGGTAGCATATTGGTCTGAAGCCCAAACAGAGGAGTGATGAGATACAGTCTCATCTCATGTTCTTAAAACATGCAAGACGAGGATTTGCCCATATCAGAGAGTTAAATCCACGTGCCTTCCTAAAAAGCCATTTGGAAAGTTTCTAAATGTAGTAGGAGAAAAATAATCCTGCTCGGTCCATGCCTGCATCTCCCTCTCCTCCCATTAGCACACAGGGAGAAAGTTGGCTTAGAGCAATACAGCATTTCAATTTGAATATGAATCACTCCTCTGGTGAGAAAACAAAACAGAAGCCAATTTCTTATGAGCCTTATCTGAAGATATAATGAAAACCAACACAACTAACAGGAGCAATGGAAGTAAAGCACGGTGAAAATACTGGCTCAGACAAATAAACAACAATACTTTCCATCCTAGAGGATCCCAAAGTGCTTTACAAACTCAGGCAGAAATAATTTCATCTGCTACTGAAACATGGTCAATCTATGGTTGGAGTACTGTGTGCAATTCTGGTGTCCTCAACATAAAAAGGATATTGAACTGTTGGAACAAGTCCAGAGGAGGGCCACGAGGATGATCAGGGACTGGAGCACCTCCCCTATGAAGACAGGATGAGAAAGTTGGGGCTGTTCAGCCTGGAGAAGAGAAGGCTGCATG